>CM032892.1:5482500-5740000 GCA_019176425.1 Megalops atlanticus | reverse complement strand
ATATCAAAGAGCATTCACAACTGTCCAAATATTGCATGCGCATGTGTGCATGTGCACTGTGCGTTTGGGTGTTGCAGGGTCTTACAGGTCTTACTTGGTCTCTTTCAGTTTGGTGCACCCTTGATGCTGTTGGGCCTTGCACAGCAGATAAGCACTGAAATTGGCTTCTTTTATGTATCTCCCAGGATGCCATGGTCACAAAATTCTGCTGCCTTTTTTATACCTGCGCTGAAAGTGTTTTTACCCCTCAGCAGAGCGGAGCAGCAGCTCCGGGACTGGGCCTATAACCATAAATTTGAAGGTTCAGGTCCTGGGGCAGATGCTGCTGTTGTACCCTTGACGAAGGTATCTGACCTTCAGTAAAATTATACCGCTGTTGTTGAAATAGCTGCCGTTAATTGTGGGCTATGTGAGTTGATCTGGATACATGTGTCCAATAAGCAAACTAATAATACTGTTAACAGTGAAAAGCATATTATATTTTGTAAATCACAGTGTGTTACTGCAGTACATACCGCATGCAGATCCACAGGAATTCAGTGGAATAAGAATTAAGAATGTTAAACTGGCTTATCATAAGACCACATCCTACAGTCCCTATGTGTTTTTGGATTGTGTAATCTAGTGACTGTGATGTATGGTAGTTTGTGTGTATTTGGCTTCCCTTAGTTTCTAGGCTATCTAATCAAGTTGCACAAGTTAAGATGTGGTAGGGCTTGACTAGTGTTATGTTCACACTCACTGGTCTGGGAGTGTTATTAGCCTGGTCTTACACTCTTACTCATTCAACTTGAATAGATACATTTCTGTTCTTTTGTGCTGGAAATCACTCTAGATAAAAAAATGTCTGCTAAATGAATGTAATGTAATGGGATAAAATGGAATGACTTTCCTTAGACACACTTCCACTCTGCAAAGGGAAAATCCCAACAGAGCAATGGAATTCTCTGGACCAGATTTAACAGATTAATTAACCAGGGTGACTCATGCCTTGCACTGCATTATCATGTCAGACACAACGGTGTGAGAATTTGAACGGGGAGCTCCAGGGGTCGAGTGGAGGTGAGATTATAGCACCTCTCTGCCCTGTTTACAGCTCTGCCAATTACTGACGTCAATAAAAAGCCTCAGTTTGAGAGAAAAGACTGGAATGAAGATTTACAGCCAATTAAAAACTGTGTTTACCCTTGGCAGACACAAACAGGGGACATTTTTCTACATTCTTCTCTGGTTATTACTATTGGTAGTAGTTGTAGTAATAGTAGTATTTTGCATTGAAATGATTGCTTCATCAATCTGTTGCTCTAAACAGGTCAAAGCTAAGAGTTATTGGGCCAAAGAAATAATAAGTGCCATAAATTATTAATAATAATAATAATAATAAGAGCCACATACACAATACATATTTGCACACAGCAGAGGTTACATTTGAAAATTCTCAAAAGCTGGACTTAAACACAGATTTCCTTTCCAGGCAAATAAGTGCTAAAACACATTCAACTTTAAAGGGTTCAGGCTGGAAATACAATGCCATAAATTACCCAAAATGTACAGGACTTTTTACAGGATTTTTTTTCCTTGGCTCCAACTTCACAGAATTGAGGCACTTTTTTGTGACTGCATGATGCATTTTCATTCTGGGAAATCGATACGCACTGATTAACACAGCGTGGTGCGTAAAACAAAAGGAACAAGCTCGGAAAGGCTTTTTACAATGTCTGATTAATTCAATTGACTTACAGTGGGTCAGGAGGTAGAGTTCATTATAAAGCGCTTTTGGGTTGAGAATCGATGGTCAAAAAAAATGGAGCCCACATGAGAAATGGAGGAGTCCAGGAAAGTGAGGGAGAGAGAGAGAGGGAGAGAGTGAGCAAGAGAGAGAGGGAGGAAGAAAGAGAAAGAGAAAGAGAAAGAGAGAGCGAGTGAGTAAGGGAGAGAGAGAGCGAGAGAGTGAGAGAAAGAGAGAGAGAGAGAGAGAGAGAGAGAGAGAGAGACAGAGAGAGAAAGAAAGAGAGAGGGAGAGAGCGCAAGCAAGAGAGAAAGGGAGAAAGAAAGAGAGAGAGAGCGAGTGAGAAAAGGAGAGAGAGAGAGTGAGAAGCAAGGTTAATTGCGTGCCATATCACTGTCAAGCGCAGGAATCAAGGCGTCTCCAGAAATCTTCCCATTAATTTGAATTAGGGCCCGATATTTTCGAGTGCCAGCTTCCATTTCCTCCACTTTTTACTGCGTTCCCCGAGCAGGTCTCTCCACGTCCCTTCAGGTCCCGGTGACAGCGGCCATATTTCACCGCGGCCCTGTCAGATCTCTGTCCTCTGGTGATAAGCTGTAATAGATCCACTCGCACAGGCATCTGTCTACTCAAGGTAAGCGGGCGAGAGAAAGGCGGGGGTTGGGGGGATGAAAAATGACTCTTGTTGGAAGATAGGGGATTAACCTTGGTAATAATGATGTGGGTAATTAATGGCGTTGCCCTTCGCGTGACTCCTATCCACAGCCCTTAAACAGAGGAACGGCGGAGCACTGTCCCGGTAGAGAATGCACCGCGCTGCTGCTCCTTTTTCTGTGGCATTTGCCCAAATCCAAAATTCGCGACAAGACAGCAAACAATGGCTGTGTGGAATGGAAACCTTGGTCTCATTATGAGCCAACTTCAGTGCACTTTTTCATTAACTCGGAAGAAGGAATTTGAAGCTCATGTATATTTTTTGGCAATCTGAGTTTATCAGATGCTGAAATAGGTGAACAAAAAATACTGTGGGGACAAGCATCCCACAGACTCAGATTTTGTTTAGACTGCTGGACATTTACTGAGGCAATTCTGGTTTAAGTACCTTCCCGAAAGGTACAGCAGCAGTGCCCCAGTGGGGCAGCAACCTTTCAGATAAAAGCCCTGCTCCTTACTAGGATGCCACTTTGCCACCCCAGTAAAACCGAATCGGGATCTTTGCTGTTCTTCTCATACCTGCTGTCCGTTTTTATCTTTCCTCAAACGAAGGACTCAAGGGCAAAAGCAGAAAATGGCAGTGATGTGTTCAAGCTGCGTCTCTGCAAATCAGCAAGGCCGGAGGTGAGACTCTCTTCTCTCAGCCCTGGGGGGCTTTTCCGGAGCCACTGTCACCCCCTTGAGAGTGTCCACCCGACACACTTCCTGAAGGCACAGAAACATCTGTCCCACCTCTTCACTTGTGCCCTACTTCTGACCAGTGGCATGCCACACCTCACCTACAGTGTGTGCACAAGCCTTACAATACATGACAGTCCTGTCAGACACAGGCCTCAAGCTTATACTGTAAGGGTTTACAGGAGCATATTTTTTTATTACATTGACATTATTTATTTGCCTTTCACTGTTGAAAAGTATACACCTCTACGCCATGAGGCAATGCCTTTCTTAGCAGTGTCCCTACTGGCATTGAACCCTCCTGTGTACAGTTCTCAGCGCTAACAACCACACCACAGACTGCACCAATGTGGTTTCACACCTCTGAAAGTAGGGCTTATTACCCACAATGCCCTGCTGAGGTGCATCTTTGTGATTACACCCCTTACTGGATATTGTCTGACTTAGAATTATATCACACAGTGTCACCATTTCCATACATTCACAAATGTACAGTAATATTAGTTCCAGGTCTTATCTAAAAATAATTGGTAAAAATTGCTAACAATTATAATTTTTTATATAATTTTTGTTTATTGTATGTCTGCATACTGTATCTACATGTTCTCCTTTTCTTCTTTATTAAAAATGCTTGTGTATAATACTGATTTCATTTATATTTAGTGTTGGCATTAAATCTAACAATAATGACATTCTGTCCTTAATTTGAAGGTAAAAAAAACATTTTTGTTGTTTATAAATTATAAGAAATTTGGCAGGGACTTAAACTGAATTTGAAAAATATTGTAAGAATACAAAAATGATACTTACTTAATTTTATTACTCAGGGTCAAGACAAAATGCCACAGTAGTAAGACAGACAGTTTGTCTCAGGGGGGTTGCCTGAACCCTGTGTGAAAAATGATATGTGATAAAATAGAGAAAAAATATATGTGATCTTATGTAATCTGGGTTACAACAGCGCTGCCAATTTTGTGTGTGAAATTACTGCACTCACTGGAGTATATACTGCAAAATTACACTAGAGAATACATCATAACCAGTCTAATATTACATCTGTTCTGCAGAATAAATATATGATATTCAGAGGAGGGTGATTTTATCAGGGTTTCATCACTTAGTTGAGTGGATGTGCAGGCATTTTTGATGCCGTTATGGCAACCTCCATAACTGGCGGTAGTTCAGCTGATAATATTCATTTGCACTACATTTTGCAACGCTGTCTCACCACTTTTGATCATTTACAGCTGTTAACAGTGTTTCTAGAGCTAGATACGGCTGTTTAACTCAAATATTTTAAAGCTATACACCTAAAGGGCAAAAAAAGTTAAAACTGCCTTGTCTGAAAGTAACAATATATAGTTTTCCCACTGAAACTGAATTCATGTAACACTAAGTTCAACAGCGTGTGGCAAGTGTTTGTGGAAAAAAAAAATGCAAAAATATTTTTTCTCAAAATTAAACATGTTCTGATAAAAAAAAGGTACAAAACAAAGACGATAAATTTGTTGGCATAGTTAACATTCTGATTAATATAATGTGACACATAAGCCTGCATGAAAAATTCAGCAAATTGATCAGCCGTGACGGGGCTGGTAAACGTGGCTAGGATCGCATTTCTTACACCCGCATCTCCTCTGTTCCAGAGTATCGGTGCACTCTGACTGTTCACTGTGCACTGCCTGGATATCTGCAGAGATGCGGTCCTGCACTACTGTACAGTATGTGCCATCTGTGAGCGTGGATACAGTGTTTCAGGTACAGAACAGTCACTGCACCTACACTGTCACCACAGCAACGTGCCACAGAGAATATCTCAAATATTATATGGGAAACTCCCATCCTGTGTAATAAAGAGTCTCAAAAATGATCTTCTTTTCTTTCAATCTGACGTTCTTCAGGGCAGCGCAATGGTGTGTAGGGAAAAAAGCAAGACGTTTCAAAAGCTTTCATCACTGTTTGTGCTTTCCCATAGTAAAGGACTATACTAATGTTTATTGGGCAAAATAAGCCAGCTATTGCAAGGAAGAGAAGGAACACACCAGTGTCACATACAACTGACATTCAGGTCATATGGGAGGTTGGAAACATGCACTGTGGCTGTTTGGACGAGCCAAGAGAAATATTTGCAACAGATACTAATAAATCTCTGTGCTTCTGGAAAGCCGCTCAGAAAAGTTCTTTTAAAAATTAAACTAATTATGCCCTGTGAATAAAAGCAGGGCAAATGTCACAAACTACAACAGACCTTGTTATTGATGAGAGCTGTTTAAAGAATTAGAGCAAAGCAAAGATGTAGCCTTCTTATAAAGGGAACATAATTTAATTTAGTTTAGGATGGTATAATCAAAATGGAAGATTTCTTTCTGTTTCCAGTTTTATTATGTGATCTGTAAATGTTGTGTACAAATTAGATTGGGGATGACCTGTCCTATTAATAACATAACAAAGAAATTCATAGAATTTTCATAGAAAGAAGAAATTTCATAGAAAAAAAATCTCATAAATATTTTAAACGATGGCCTAAGTTGTCCTGTAACTTAATATAACCCAGCTGCTGCTGACAGAATACAGGCTATAAACGTAAATCCAGGTCAGGCATGTAACACACTTTTAGACATAAAAAACAGACAGTCTTTGAGGTAACACCACATAAAACATGAGCGGTTCTGGAGTACAGTAAGTAAAAGAAAATGTTTCTTTTTTTCTCTCTCGGTACTCTAGCGCCCTCTAGTGAACACAGACGTAAATGTTCTAGATGACAAATTAAAGGAGAACTCCAGTCACAAATTAATACGTGATTAATTACATGTGACACGTGCCCCTGCACTTACACGCATGGCTGAGCATTCTGAAGCACCTCCTGTAAGCCTACAGCTCAGCTCTACTCCAGTATGACTGCACTACATAGACCCAGAGATTAGAAACTTGAGATGACGCTCACAAATCCCTTCCATGGGGAGGTGGCTTATTCAAAAGCAGGTTTTGCTTTGCACCCGGTTTCTTAACTATAAAATCACCAACATTCATTCGCACTGTGTATTCATTTTTAAATTCTGGTGCAGTGCTATGGTGGAAGAAAACACATTTTTTTAATCCACCAGACAAGAAATGGTAACAATAACAATGATGGTCCCTCTAGTGGGGAAACAGTCCTACTGCAATAAACGCTGACATAGTGAGTCACTGTGACAGAGAGATACTACAGGCTCTACAGCAGCCTCACCTATCCAAGCCAAAAATGTAGGGTGCCATGCTTCTCATTCAATGTGGAAAGAACATACAGGCCGCACTTGTGTCAGTATATGAATATCCCTTTTGAAAAGAAAGCTTTCAGCAGAAACTTGCATCTCACGTTTGTCTACATCTCCAAAGCCGGCATTCAGGGTTAAAGCAAAAACCACTCACAGACATGAGACACAAGACACAACCACACACACATACATGAGGACAAGGATTTGATGGGTTCAACTGATAACTATTTCATGGTAGTGAATAAATATATTTATGGAATAATTATGAACCCAGATAATATGCCTTCACTTAATAGTCTATTCCCCTGAACATCACTTTATTGTCGTTTCACAGTTTTGAAAAAAAAAAAAATCATTTTTCTGTCATATAAGAAAATACATCACAGTATAACAGTCCTATTACAGTATCACGATTGAGACTCTATCACAACTGTGGCAAACTAGTCAAAAATGTTGCCTTAAAATAATTAACATTTTAAATCATCTGCAGGTAGTAAAAGCATTTGTTGCAGTTAACTTTCAAACCACCAGAGGACGACAACTTTATTTTTCTAGCATGAGGGATACATTCTTCAAACACACCTTTCCTACAAGTAAACTTTCAAGAAACGTACAAGAAATCTTTTTGCTATTGAGCTATGCTTCCACTGTCTCCACTGTCTCGCATGCCTAGCAAGCTAGATTCAGAGAATGCAATGCTACATGGGCTTGCAAAAATTGTCCATTTTCAGTTTATGCGTTCTACTGAAACTACTGTAGTGAGCTAGCAAATTTGTCTCATTAGCAGCAGTTGCTGTCTGTTGAAAACAGAATGAAAATGCTGTTTATTTGGGTTATGGGTTATGGATTATTGGCTGAGCATACCCCATACCTATACATTACCAAAACACTGGGTCCTGAAAAACATTTACTGCTGTGTCATCTAACATCATTTCGACAGGCTGAGCTCAGATATAGCTTCAACTGGCCACACAATTAACGGCAAAACTCAGTACATTTTACAGTTTCTTTCTTTAATATTCATTCCCCATT
The DNA here is from genome assembly GCA_019176425.1 of Megalops atlanticus. Lineage (NCBI taxonomy): Eukaryota > Metazoa > Chordata > Actinopteri > Elopiformes > Megalopidae > Megalops > Megalops atlanticus. The sequence goes on along the minus strand of CM032892.1, from coordinate 5,732,593 downwards.
AAATTAATTATTACATTACATTATTGTCATTTAGCAGACATTCATATCCAGAGAGACTCACATAGTTAACAGTTTGTCCATGTTATCCATTTATATAGCTGAATATTTACTGAGGCAATTCTGGGTTAAGTACTCTGCCCAAGGGTACAGCAAGAGCGCCACAGAGGGGAATCAACCCGCAACCTTTCAGTTACAAGCCCTGCTCCTTACCACTATGCTACACTGCTGTGTAAACCCCTCAGTCCTTCAGCACCCTTCATCACACATATCATTGGTCTGTCATGTCGGGGTGGCCTGTTTCACAATGTTCAGTTAATAGCAGCATCTGTTCATGTGGATAAATCAAATTACAGGCACACCTGCCATGGAAGTAACAGTAATGCCACAATATTCCATTGGAATTATTATTTTTACTCAATCTGAGGACAGTCCATCAGCTTTACGTAAATGGATTAAGTTAACGTACTAAATTGCACAAGTTAACTTTTGGTAGGGCTTGAATGGTGTTATGCTCACCAACTGTGGTCTGAGGGTGTTGTTAGCCTGGTCTGATACTGTTGCTCATTTAACTTGAATGGATACACTTATGTTCTATTGTGTCTGGATAAGAGCATCTGCTATATGCATGTAATGTAATGTAATGGTCAAAAATATCCAATGCAGAAAGAGTTCTTCTGCATAAAATTTGTTTTTAGCAATTTACACTTCTCAGGATGGCCTAAATTTCATCACATTCAGCATACAGAAATTGTAGTCAATTGTAATTCTGCTGCCTCCTGGAACTTGCAAAGCAACGTGGGTAATATTGCAGATGCAACTACCGTCGATGGCCACAACATCCCATCTGAGGATTTCATTCTTAACTGGGTCAATGAGAATTCAGTTCATCTGGATACTCTGAGACTGAACAAAATCAATCAGTGAAGCATAAACTGAGCTGCTTAACAAATGTTTCTACTATTCCAAGGACCTCTTAAAGAAGTCATGTCATAATGGAGTACCTTTAGCTGCAAATATGGATGAAATACAGCCACCAAAGGAAACTAAAGAGGATCTCTCCTGCTGTACAGTTGCAAAGCTTTTGGTCCCATTCTACACACTTCCCCATAATTTAGTTTCTCCTGTGTGCATGCATGCCTGTGCACATTTGCTTGGCTTGAATTCAAAAATTCATCTGCACATCATTTTCTCATGTAAGACCACAGTATACTACAAACCGACATGACAACATCTACAACAAAATTTTTTCAGTCTTCACAAAAACAGGTCTGACGGTCAAAGTACTGGTATGAGCTAACAATCAGCTAAATAATTTTTCCCACATGACCCCTCACATACTAAAGAGGCACTATTCTAAATAGAATGCTTCCTCTTTCTGATAACCATGTGACTTCATGGAACACGTTTACTTTGTTAACTGAGGTACGCCTGAACTCACATTCAGTTTTCCTTACAAGGCAAATGTCATACAAACCACATTAATGTAATATAGTTGTAATATAGATTATGTTGGGTTATTTAGATGGCTTCACATTTTGTTTGGTAGTTGTGTGTTTCAGAGTAGATAAATAAATCAGGGTTCAGATCATATATCAAGCACTTGCCACGTTATATGCATCGGCCTATAAAACGCCAGTAATGGGCTGATAATGCTTCTTCTCTCCCTTTCGCTGGCATTGTGCCCCCTTCCCCCAGTTCCAACTCCTTTGACTCTCTCACATGATACCAATCAGGGACTCAGCTATACAGCAGTTTGATCACACTAAGAGGTTTGTGAAATCGGCTGAAGAAAGCTGAAAAAAAAACTCCAAACACATTCAGAAGCATCCATCAAGCTAACCCATCAATTAACTGAAGTCAGGAACAGTGAGATACTTAGTGTAATTGGTAGCATAACTTACAGAACTGATTAATGTACAGGTACAGCATTAGTCATTAAATAACATCTAATCTATAAGCTACATATTTTTCAAGACAGCCAAGACCCCTACAAGTATCTTTTAATATATATATGAAGTAACAAATTGTATCTCTGACATTTTTGGCAGCACAAGAACTAGAATGTTAGCTACTAGTTTGGGGAGGAAAATCCATGCAGCAGAGTAAATGATTTTAAATTTCAGCTACATTAACTATGCTGGCGAGGTAGCTAACTGCTGAAATTATTGCTACTTGAACCTGAAGGAGTAGAAGCTAATTTTCTACCCTTTTTATACTGCTTTGCTTATGTTCAGTGTCTCCAACCTCAGCAAGGCAGACTTGACGAGCAGGATTGTTAAACAGGATAAGAGCATGTTTTCAGTGAATACTTGCTCCTGCTTCTCCTGTTTGGATCGAATGTCTACTTTGAACGAAAAGGGAATATTTTTTTTATTTCAGATAAATTCCAAAAGTCTCACATTGTACACTGCTTTATTATTACACACTGTAGTGTAGCAGTTTTTCATTTCCTTGAGAGGGCTGAAAGACAAAAAGTAACCAGCATAAACCAGAAATGGCACCATTTTATCAGAATGTAACATCAGACAATATATCATCCATTGGCCTAATTGTTTTTAAGACACCAAACCATAGTAGGAGCTCATGCTGAACCTTAACCATTGCTTATAGCTATGAATTGTTCCTTGTTATTAAGTTTAATAATAATAATAATTCACTAACAAAAACTAGTTTAATGCCCATGTTTAATTTCTAACCATAAGTGGTTGGTAACATAAAAACACACATTTAGCTACATTTTAAAAAAAACATTACAGGAGGAAGTAAGTTAAACCTTTTCAGTAAATGTATTCATAATGCTAACAGAAAATCACTTGGCAACATTAATGATTAATGTGTTGTGTCAAGTTTTTTTTTTTCAGGTGTTTCACATGTAATTTGCCATCGCCTATGACGTAAGATGCGTGTTCCTGCAGAGCATTTGTAGTCTCGACAGGAGGCCAATGTCATTAAGTTTTTGATTTCCCTCCAAACTGAGCTATAGGAGGAGGGAGAGCGCACTGTAGCTCCGGGTCCTTTAATATGGAGTATAAATGGAATTAACTTGCTGAACAGGCTAATGTAAAGCTGAATTAACCACCATATCTCAGCCTCATAACCTGCATTCTGAATAAAAATACACTAATAATATACAGGAAATAATTACCCGTCATTCTACAAAATAGAGCTATGAAATGCTACTGAGCGCACAAGGGAAAGTGACGCATTTTGCAAGGGTCAGCTGAAGAATGATCCAGTTTATTAAGCACCTGAAAGAGGCCTACCAGTTTTTTTCTGCACATGAAATTGTTTTTTCTTCTTTTTAAAACCACAGAATTCCTGGTACCTTCCATTAACCATTGGTGGCATTACTACATTTTAATACTTGGGGGCATTATTTAATATTTAATATTTCTGACAGAATTGCACCTTTGTGCCATTTTTTGTGTAAATCAACAAGAATCCTTCACCCCCTGTAAATGGATAGCTTCTTTTATATCCTTCTGTTTCGAAAGTCACTTGCTCTTGAGTACTGGGCAGGGACAGCCATAGTCCCTCAGGTTAACTGGGGCACGCCCAGGGAATCACAGGGGACCGGCGCTCATGTTTGTTGTTCAACCTCCTTGAGCTCCTCCGTTTTAAATCGCGTCACGTGCACATCCCCAGTGGATGCGTCCGGGCTGACCCAGTTACCTCTGACCCTAAGTGGGTGGAGGCTCCACTGCCAGTCCCAGGACGTGTGACTCACACCAGGCCTCTACAGGCTGCTTCAAACAAAGGAGCGCAGCCACCACAAAAAAAAACCCTCTTCATTACAATTCATCTACAAGAGAACCAGAAAAAGGCCTCATCAGCCGGCCCCTGGACTGTAGCATTATTTGCTGTGGCGAGCATTGTTAGAACAGGCATACTAATCAAATATGGAGGAGATAACAAGGCACACTTAATCAGAAACATGAAAGGCACAGCCATGAGCAGTGAAGCCGATATCGAAAGAGGCCATTGTTTGGGTTTAATGGCGGTCAGTATTATCGCCTGTGAATGCCTCTGTTTGTTACTTTTCTCCCTCTTTTCATATGCCTCAATCTGAAATAATGAAATATTGGTTTCGCATCTTAAAATAATATACAAAAATTGTACACAAAGGTACGCTAAAGGTTGTGATTCACAATTTCTGATATAGCAACTCAACAGATAAAACTGGTTTTTACTTATATATGTATATAATATTGATTTCTTCAATATGTAATATCTGTCCCATCTTACAGGTAACATTTTAACTATGTTTATTTTAATCATACAGTTTTTGCCCAACTCTCTACAATTATTCTGTAATTACTGCAATTAACAACCTTATCAGTTTGAAGGGCAAACCGTAAGGCATAGCCTATCTGGCACAGTCGAGATGGATAGCCAACAGCCATGCAATTAAGGAGCTTCCAGTGCCTGGAATTAGACCAACCTGGTCTTGATAAGTAACGTTCTGGGGCTCTCTCATACTGCAGCATTAGTTTTTCCAAAAGAAATGTTGCGTAGTGTGACATTTATGAGGGTAATGTGATTTGTGTCATTGTAATATGTAATTAAATATGGTTATATTATCATAGAATATTGTACTAGGTAATATTATTGTGAAATATATCACTTTTTTACCTAGCATGTATCACTCCTGATTCAAAATATCACAAATGATAAGTGGAGCATAGAGCTACATCACAGGTCTGACCTGACAAAGCTTTGGACGTCATGTGTTCATATCACACTTGTTTTTCTTGATTGACAATAGCTTAATACCTACTGTTTACTGTAATTATGGCTGCTTTGCAGTTCTGTACATTAATGTAAGCAGTTTTATGTATATACTTAAATTCCTTTTTATATGTTTTACATATCTTTTATCATGTTTTATTCTATTTAAATTATAATTCTTTGTGTTTCAGTGTTGGATCAATTAGTACACCTGTTCAGTGTACACCTATGTTTGCATGTTTCCATGAACCTGCAGAGAGGTATTTTCTCTATGGCAGCGTTTCCCAACCCTCTCCTGGAGTACCCCTTGTCCTGCATGTTTTCGATCTCTCCCTGCTCCAACACAGCTGATTCAAGTGATCAACTCATTATGAACTCCTGAAGCTGCCTAATAATAAACTGATCATTTAAATCAGCTGTGTTGGAGCAGGGAGAGATCTAAAACATGCAGGACAAGGGGTACTCCAGGAGAGGGTTGGGAAATGCTGCTCTATGGTATAGTGTATTGAAGAATCTGAGCACTTGAGGGCTAAAATGCTCATTCAAGTCAACCACTAGGTGGCAGCACAGCAACGTCTTTTGTATCTCACACTTCCACACAACGTCAAGGCCCTAATTAATGATACCCAGTATCTAGGGAATTACAGACTGAACATACAGATGGGCTGAGAACTGATGGGCTGAGTATTCATCAATACCGAGTAGCAGTCTCTGCAACTTAAACATGATTTTTTTCCCCCATTTTGTTCCTTGATTCTCAAAAACATTATTTACACATTGTGACCTATGCCCTCAGTGCTGTTCTTATGCTCTGCACCATCTGTGAAGCTGCTTACAGCATAAAGCACACAAGAACAGGCTCTCACAGCTGGTCCACACATTGCCAACCTCAGGATGAACATCCAGAGCGAGGAAATCAAAAGAAACATTGCCTTAATCTGATGACGTCAGAGAGCTTCTCCGTAAGCATGCTAATGACGACCACTGAATTCAGTTGAGGAAATGAGTTAAGTTATTCTCAGCGCAGGGTTAGTGAAGATGCCCCTGACCTGCTCAGTTCAGACACCAGCAGAATATTTTGGCACAGTCCTCTCCCACTTCACTGGAATTGTAAAACTTTTACATTGTGAGTCACCTTGAAGATATTGAGAACAAGAAGATAAAACTGTAAAAAGAGCTTTTGCAAATTTGCAAAGGGCTAGTTCAATCTGGACTCTGAAGAACCGAGCTGAACTCCAAGGACACAGTTCTGAAAGGAACAATATGAGATTCATGACAGTAATTATGACAAAAAATCCGAAACATTCATTATTTCCTAAAAAAAGGAAGCTATCTTTGCATGTACTTGTGTGTGTGTGTGTGTGTGTGTGTGTGTGTGTGTGTGTGTGTGTGTGTATGAGTGAGAGAGAGAGAGACAGAGAGAGAGAGAGAGAGAGAGAGAGAGAGAGAGAGAGAGAGAGAGAGAGAGAATACCACTCTATCTATCAGGTACAGAACATAATTAAAGTATGGCTGTTTAACATGCAGGAGCCAAAATAACAGTATGTTACAGATGCATATAAGCCGTGGTCCCATTTGAAATTAACTGCTCAGCCACATAATTAGATTACCCTCTGAATAATTTCCACTCTTTTAACTATATTGAGTTAGACGTGACATGCAATGCTTAAAATAATTTGCCTTTTTGTAGATCCTGACCTCCAACATGCAACTTACAACTGCACTTCGCAGTTACAGTATGAGTGCCACTGTAGGAATTGCAAGCGATTTTTATTTTGTATTGTTGAAGGAAAGCCTCCATACTACAGTACACACTGAGCAAATCATCAAACAGCACACACATACTAACAAATTCCACAAATCAGTGATTACTCTCCTAGATTCAAACCACTGGATTACAGTGCTTCATTCAAGACATAACGAAATTTTCAAAAAAAAAAAAAAAAAAAGCTTTTAAATCACATTCAGTCTTGAAATTGTATACCAGGGCAGCACCGAGGGAGAGAATCAGTTCACCCAGAAACAATATCTCACCGCATTTCTCTGCTCCATGTGACCATCGCATACCTTCTCCCTCCAACCGAAATAACCCTGTCCACTCTACAGCACCAGCCCTGAACCTGACCAAAGAAACACATCGGTAAACACGCAGACAAAGAAACAGCCTTCCAGCAGAACGCAGCCTCATGCAGGCAGTAACCGGGCATCTAAAACGCCATATGGAATTTTCCTAGCAGCAGAACCAAACGAAGTGGAACGGAAAAAAAACAGCAGCAAACCCTACAGCAGAATATTCACATACATGCAAAAAGAGAGAAATTATTCTTGGCACGGGATCAAAGTAACACAGACATCGTCGTGGCAATTTCACGTCTGAAAAAAGGCCATGCTTCTAAATAAAGCCTGGCTGTGTGTGAGGAAGCTGCACTTTGCCGGCTGACAGGGGTACATCGTGCCTATCAAGTTCAGCCTCTCATTACCCAAGACTTCCAAAAGACCAGGCATTAATCTCTTGATTTTTTTTTTTTTTAACACACACAAGTTTATATGAGTCTGGCATTATAAAAAGACGCACCTCTGCGCATGTCTAAAGCCTTCCCTCTTAGGTCCTACGGGCGCACTTGAGGAGCGGCTGGCCCTCTCTCTCCCTCCTTCCTGTTTAGCGGCCAAGACACACTGCACCTGCTGCCCTTCACCTCCCCGCGTTTCCTCCCGGGTCGTAATTCACGTCGCGCAGCTGCCCCAGGGACGAGAGTGACCGAGTCTGTGCTATATATTCCCCTCTCAGGTTTCCACTGCCACTCAAATGCCGCCCCACTGGTCCCAAGCCCAGGCTACGGTCCTGTCTCGAAGAGGCTCCACTCCACTCTGAGGAGAGCATTAGATCACCACTCAGGGGCCTCCTCGTGTCCTGAGCTTTGCCATTGTCTCTGGGTTCGGTCTGGTAGCTGCCCACAATATGTCCACATTGACCACTGTCACTGTCATTGTCAAAAGCACCATGTTGTCCCCTGTGGCTAAATGCAGAATGGGGTATGGTCACAGAAGCCATTTTTTGAAGAAACCATGTTTTTGCAACATTTTTTGCAAACACATGCATGATGCTACTAATATTTGTATCTTGTGTTGTTTAGAATACCTACTATAATAGTAATTGTACAACTAATTATCAGACCTGATTTGGTTGAACTAATAAGACCAGAGGACGGTGCACCAAACATAAACATCAGGCTACATATTACATAAACATGACGTATTACAGTATATGGTTAATGCAAATATTCAGGCTTTTTTGGCTGTTTCGGCCAACATTATAACAATGAGGGACCATGTATGTGTATAAGAATTTAATTAGCAATGATTGCATAGCTTCTCTCTCAGGTCTAACACCACTCCATCAGTGTTTTTCAGATTTAAAAAGCAATTTGTACGATTGGAGTTCCTACCATGTGCACATGTATCCAGTACAAAAGTGCTAGTGCACAGCAGGGTGTGGCTCTTGTATATTCATGCGGCCTTAGGGGAGGCATTGTGGCATAGTGGTAAGGGCTTGCTGTACCCTTAGGCAGGGCACCCAACCCAGAATTGCCTTAGTAAATATCCAGCTGTATAAATGGATAGCATGTAAAAACTGTAACCTATGTAAATCGCTCTGGATTAGAGCGTCTGCTAAATGAAAGTAGTGTATTGTCTGCAGCCTGCAGTTTCCATTTGTGTAGCGGAAGCTGAGAGTGGAAATAGTGTCCTGTAATTACACTGGGAGACAACTGAGGGCCTCAGAAGATGTTCTGCATGGGGGTGACGGAGTTATTACAGCCGGTGAACAGAGCGGCGCTGTCAGGCTAGCCTGCTCAGCTCGCGGTACCTTGGGGACACTGTGAAATTGCCAGCCAAAGGAACCAGAACATCACTCATGTGTCAGGACCGTGAGGGAGAGGACATCAGGCGAGCGGAGCACGGCTAAAATTAGCAACGCCATCCCAGTGACACAAACTGTGCTCTTCGCCACAGTCACGATAACAATGCTAACAGCGCTAATTATACAATCAAAGCAGCAGGACTCTGACAGAGAACACACAGCCGGCGCAAGGCGGTTAGATCCGAGGCACAGAGCTCGACGGAACGTTATCTGTGTATCATTTTTTCTTGTTTTTTTTTTTTTCAAAATCATCTGTGGTATCTAAGTCCAAAATGAAGCCAAGCCACAAGTGAAAGATTACCAAAAATAAACATTTCACGTGACATGCCACACTGCGTTCATGAGTACAGCCCAGCTGAGAAAGAAAAAAAAAAACATTAAACAGAATGAGAAGTGAAAGAAAACACAAAAAAAGCATTCTGTTGTGATTGGATTGACATATATATATATTTTTTTTTTTTCCACGCATGCAGTCCTCACGGCATACAGAATTCTCGCACTGCTTCTGCAGAGAGGATGAAGGTGAGCATGCACTTTCACGTTTCAAGCCTCGGCGTGTTTTCAAATATTCTCCAGCTCCGTATGGGTCATTAGAGCAATGGCATGCTGCAGACAGAGAACATGATGAAGTCGGCCTATTGCAGACATGAGATCCGCTCCTATGCGCGTATAGGGCAAGGCAAGTGAGGAAGCCAGTGAAAACAGCAGTTTGTGAGTGTGTCACTAGAAATTAAATGTTTTAAATCAATAGCATTAATACTAATAATAAAAATAAAATAAATAACATGAGGGAAGGAAGTGTAGTAAAAGTCATACTTTTCGCAAGGGCGTTTCAGACGACCGGACTTTCTTGGGAGATATCTGTGAAGAGAGCAAGAGAATTATTTTCTTGTTTCCCCCTCTTCAAAGATATCTCCTATGGTACCTATGGCAGGGTTATATATTACAGCATATAATCCTCATATATCCTCATCCCCTCTCCCTCCTGCACCCCTCTCTCTTTCTCATTCTTTTCTCCTCCTCTTCCCTCTGTCTCTTTATTCCTCTCTCCTATCTCTCCATATCTCTCTGTCTCCTTTCTCTCTTTATCTCTTTCTCCTCTTCTCATTCTGTGCCCAGTACTGCAGCTGCCAGGCTGCTTCAGTGCTAACAGACAGGCAGTAGACAGGCAGACAGGTTCTGAAGGACCCCACATTGGGCGCCGTGAGGCTCTCCCTCTCAAAGGCTCCTGGGAGCCCTCCCTGCAGCTGCTCATACAATGAGCTTTACCAAAGGATGAGAGCGGGGCCTGTTTTATTCACTTAGATGACTGTTTAGCATTTCCCTTTCTTTCACAGTGCTTCAACTACACGTTGCCATCGGGACGCTGATGCAGATTTGCAGCATTGCAATTAAAAATTATATTTATATCCACATTACTCCTCACTCCAGTGTTCTGGGTTTGGGGGGGTCTCACAGAATTTACTGCTATAAAATGTACTGTTAGTATCAATTACACATAGTGGCAGAGGCAATATGATTTAAAGAAATATGCCATGGCTAATATGTTTGACTAAGGCCTCAAACGCTACCAAAACTAATGAAGCTGTAGAAATTCATGAAAAAGTAAGACTTGCGTAAATGTGTTACCCTAAGACAAGGGTTAGGCCATTACCCTAAGGGCACTGAGGTCAGACTGAATAAAGACATGAACTGAGTTGCCTCCTGCAGATTGGATTGTCTTCTTAATAAGAGGCACCACTAAAAATTCACTGTACATAGTGTATGTGAATGGACACCATGAGCCCAAGTCTGTTGTGCTGACTCAGGTAAATCCTAATATCGAAAAAGGAGGTTTTAACATATACAACACAAGATAGAGCAGACAGGAAGAGAGCATGGTCTAACTGCACAAACGCTCGACACCACAGAGGAAGAGAGGGGATTATGAGGGTACTACACTGACAGAGGAGGAATATTGCTTTACCTTTACCTACGACAACAAACAACAACAAACACTGACACACTTTTATCCCCACACTTTTAGACCCATTTATCCAGTTCAATGCAATAAACATTTTTAAAAAGTAAGTACATATTACAAGAAATGTATGTGTTTATTGTAATGTATTTATTGTAATTTGAGTTGGACAGCTGCTATTTTAACAGAGGCTGCATGGTGATTGGTTATCATTCAGTCTGAGATTTAATTTGCACCTGGAGGAACAGCTGAATCTGAACCTCTATCCAAATAGCATTTGCTGAATAATTCCTGAATAATGAACTGGGATGAAAACTGGCAGACCTTGCAGGTCTCAAGGACCGGAATCACCTGCCTCTACCCCACGTGGACAAATAATTGTGCAGTGATTCTGCAGTAAGCAAAAGCTGGAGTGAATGTTAGCCACCCTCCAGCTGAGAGGAGGGGCAGAAGAAGGGAGTTGTGAGATTGGGGGGGTGGGTGGCGGGGTATACCTTCATAGGGGCCAGCTGGATGGGCGTGATGTAAGAGGGGTCCACCATGGGTTTGGGCCGGTTGGCGGTGTCGGCCAGCAGGCTTTGCCATTGCTGGGGCAGGCCCGTGAACTTCTGCTCGCGGTGGTCGAAGCCCGTGTGGACCCGGTGCTCGAAGTTGGAGGGGGCCGATATCTCCAGCCTCTTCTTCTTCTTTCCAAACATGTTGGAAAAGCCTGACAAACCTGAGGTGAGGGAGAGGAGAGCAAAGGAAGCCCACATTATCTCTGTGTGTCAGCCCACAAACACACAAACTGTATCACAGCCAAGATCAGCAATGAATCCTGTTTACAGTAAGGAAAAATGCCTTAGACCTTTGCACTTTTAGCAGTTTTTTAAGTGACAAATTGTTGGATATTTGAACACATGATCTGAACACCGCCCACCTTGGATATAGATTGCAGCCATTTTGCATCAAAGCACTCACTGAATATCAGCTGAGGCAAAGAGAGCAGGATTATACAGCCAATTACACTAGGTGATGATTAGATGGTGAGATTTGGGCAGCCAGAGTAGAAGTACTGGAGTGGTAACTGACAAGAACTCACGGGATTGCAATGTATAGGTCGTGTATAATAATTTCTGCAAGACTTGAGTGTGCAGCGGGCGTTTACAGTTTCCCATCCATCCGTGACCAACGTGCCAACATGATTGGCTGAACTGAAAACGCATTCACCGTGTGCTTATTTCAAGAGAACTTGTTATAACTGCTCAAGCACATTCAACACATTTACTGTACATGAGTTTGTTCCATGTTGCGTTTTTTTTTTTTGACTTGTACATTCCAACGTTTTTGTGCTGTGGTGTTCACCCGCTCCTGGCATTAACATCACGGCCAGGACAGGGAGGGAAATAGGACAGCAGACCATTTTCTCATGTCAGCATCTGGCAGCCAATCTCGTTCCACATGGTCAAGCTTCCCTGTTGGTCCTCTGCTACCACAAATCCAGTGTGAGAAGCTACGGCTCTGAGAGCAAACGCCTGATAAACACAAACATTCAGTAAAAACTACTGCAGAGGAGGCTATGAAGTGGGCTATATACCGTGTCATTATGACATTTAACAGTCACCCTTATTAAGAGTAGTTTGCACAGCTTTTTAATCCACATATTATCCTTTATATAGCTGGATACTTACTGAAGCCACTGAAGTTAAGTGCCTTGCTCACAGGCACAACAGCTGTGCCCCACTTGGGCCTTGAACCTGCAACCCACTGGCAAGTATACTTCTACAGCTAATACACTACAGTGCTGCCCACAAAGTCTCAACAGAAAGGCAAATGAGCTCATGAGCTGAGCACTTCACACTCTTTTCTGGCTCTGGTGGTTAGAGATGATTTGAGTTTGTGAAGCTTGTTTCATAATGCCATTAATCTTCCCCAAGGCTTCTATTTTAATAATAAACCAAGTGGGCCACAGTTGATATTTTTTCACCGTACCTCTGAACCCACATTAATGGGTTGGTTAAAATTATGAAATTAAACTGCATTTTACTCTCTAGCAAAACATAGAGTAGGCTGACAATGTTCCTATCACAATGTAACAACAACACTGGAGCTATGCCACAGCATAGCAGGAGAGTGTTTATGGTGCACATTTCAGGGAGTATTTATACACATTTCACTTTGATGACAAACCATGTCACCACTGAAAGCGCCCAGCCTATTGAGAAATGACAGCCGAAACAATTCCTTCTTTCACATTCTGCAAGTGGAAAACTGGACTTTCATGAATTAATTGACTTTTTTATTTGTTGATGAAAAGATCTTTTTGTGTGTGAAATGTTTCTCTTTTTTCCTGCTGCAGTTTTTTTTTTTTTGCATTTGCATTTGCAAAACAAAGGCCTGCCATCTGCAAATGCATCACCCCTCTACCGTGCCAGGCAGACCCAAGTGCCACCCTGACCAGCTGTGCCATCTCTGTGAATGGACAGACAGACAGACAGCCAAGACGGACAGAGAACACAACTGAGCCAGTTATTAGAGGCCCCTGAATAGGGTGCTGTGTTCCCTCGCTCTCACAAAAAAAAAAAAAAAAAATGCGTGCGGTACAGAAGAATCTATATTAAAAACACTGCGGGGTTCTGGAGAGAGGAGGGGTGAGATGGTGAGAGAGGAAAAGAAGGAGAGAAAGAGGGAGGGAGACAGAGAGTGGAGAGAGTGAGAGAGGGAAAGAGAGAGAAAGAGAGAGAGGGAGTGAGAGAGAGTGAGCGATGAGCAGAAGCTAAAAAAAAAAATGACTGGTAAAGATGATTAATGGAGTCCTTCTCATTCAATTTACCCAGACTCCCACAGGGGGCGTTTGAATTGATTTAGTATTTTCTCACAGCTGGGGCGGTGTAAGTGTTTCTGATGCAGAGAGCTCCGGACAGGGAACATGCACCACAACGAGGTATGATTTAAAGTGTGCTTTCAAAGTGTTCACGTGCATACTGAAGCGGAACCCATAAACACAGCTGCGGGTCCCCAAAAAAACAGTTTCCAGCTTCGTCTCCAATCATTACGATCATCAGATACAAGACTGCTCCTACCATCATTACAATATCAGGTTTGAAGCTGAAAACCAGTACTAAATTTTAAGCATACAAAATATAATCAGTTGAAAATTAAGGTAGCTATCAAACAGCCTTCCCTGATTATTATCCACATTATACAGACTAGAACTGTCTGCTTAATTGTACTTAAAAGTAACTAATAAATAAACAAACAAAACAGTTAACTGCTTAAAAGTGCCTCAACAACAATGATAAGAAACTACAGGGTACACACAATCACACTCTGTAAGATCTGAGGAGTAGCACTGCACATTTGGTGTGGGCTAAATGTCAATCATAGCTAATTGCATTTTACTGATACTGTATATTATCTGACAAAAAATAATACTGAATTATAACCAGGATGAAGAATATGGGTGGCATATCCCCTTGGCATGTCCCATGGCATGAAGGAAGCTAAAGACGTTTTTAAACGCAAGATCTATGAGCTGGGAAAATAAAACAAGATGGATTTATATGGGTCTTCATTACCTTCCAAAGGTGTCACAGAAGACTAGCAGCAATTTGAAGTAGTGGTTGGGGAGTTGAGCTTTAGACAAGAAGGTTTCAGGCTCAATACTGAGCAGCAACATATTGCTGTTACACCTTTGAGTAGGGTATTTAGATGTGGATGGCATGTAAAATCTGGGCTATGCAAGTTGCCCTGGATAAAGATGCCTTCTAAGCAAATTCATTACATAACGGCTGTCCTAAAAAGCTGGTGAAGATGTGAACACCTTTCCCTCTGAGGAACTGAATTTTAATTCAAGGCTCTGTGAATTTCCTCTTTTCGTCCCAGATCTGCGTCAGCCCGGCACACTTTGGCTACCTTCCACCGCACCTGGGTGGCAGCATCAGGACAGGTGCACCTGGGGTCAGACAGGTAAAGAGGAGTTTTAACTCTCCCTCAGCCTCCACCACAGCCTGACTTAGAACAACTGTGAGCTAAGAAGTGTTTTACAGACAGCAAAAGACTGGGATCAGCACATTCTGATTGGTGTATTCACAGGCTCTCTTTGAACCAATTACTTCAGGTTTTTCATGCTGTTATCTGCTCCTTGTACCCAGGCCACAGTCATCCTTTGTACATACATTCAAATGTCCTGTACTAGCTTCATGTAGAGGGCCCATCTGTGCAAGCAGAAAACTCAAACCACAATGTGCATTTCTCCCGGCCTTAGTTCCATTGTTTTTTACTCTAAATACTGTGTGAGAATGGAAAAAACCCACTTCCTTAAATTTGTTTCTCAAAGTTAGACAAATCATCACAATGGGTGTACTGAGTGCCATCCCCTACCCACCCCCTGTAGATTTAATCTCTTCACTCATCACCTCTATCTCCCAATCTCGTAAAAGCCAGCTGAAGTAAAATCAGCGAGAGGAAAAGGTGACCCTAACAGTTACCATATAGGGTCGCTTTCTTCCCCAAATTGCACGTAATCAGGGGGGTTTTATCGTTTGGCATTATAACAGGGTGTACTGAGAGGATTGCGCAGGATTATGAATTTTAAAGACGGGTGCGGAACAGCCATCAGCAGTCATACTCCAGATGAAACCTATGACCTAGATGAGGACATGTCGGGAATAAGATTACAGGGCGCGCTTTAAGGCTTAAGGCTTTTCAGACTGCAAGTAAAGAGGGAAGGAATACGGGAAGGCACATGGCTTCCATATTACGTTAAGGAGACAACAGCGTTTCTCTCATTCTGGAAGGGTGGAGGATAGCACTTTTTCAACTTCAGCACAATACACCTCTTCATTTCTGACTAACACAGGACGTAGGACGAGCAGCTTCAATGCGATTCCTTTATGAGCTAACAAAGCGTTGTATTTGCTGGGCACTTCTAAGCTTAAATGCAGAACACGTGTACGCAGTGTGTGGTACATTTCTGAGGGGGGAAAACATTTTTGTGGCCCATGGTGTAAGTTCTATGTGAACTTTAAACTGATTTCGCAGTTGATATTCTGAGATCATATATACAAATGTTTGAACGTAGAAGTTTGAACGTCCAGTCTCCTAGACTAAGTACTTAAGCAGATTTGAAAATTCAGCAACACTTGTCCAATTACATATCACTCGCTCACTTGTTAGCTAGCATTTTAGATGGCATATTGATATTGATGTTTTCAAAAGACCTGTTGGCTGTCCAGGCAACTTAAAGATATCAGACCCCACAAAGACATTATAAAGGAATGCCTGTAAAATTTACAGAAAGTCAATTTTTACATTTACAGAAAGTTCATGTTCCAGTGAACATGTGTATCCTTTACCTGTTTTCCAAACACCATTCAACTTATGATTAAGTTTACTTATGAAACTTCATTAGATGTGTCTTGCTTGTGCAAAACAGGAAACACCACACAATATGTTGCTGTTACTGCTTAACTTGTGAGGTTGCTGAGGTGAAACATAGTTGCAATTAGTACATCTCACACAGCAACACTATCCAATTGTTAATTAAATCTATAATACTGTCAAAACAGAATGACTCTGGGGCTACAGCAACATAAACAATGTAGTCATATTTAGTATCTTAGAGGAGAACTAAAAATAAATGTCTTACTGTTAACTGTCATTAAATCAGGTAATGCTTTGATTTTATTGTTATTCATTTTCTTTTGATCAAACACTTCAAATCTTTTTCCCCAATCCGTTTTCCAAATCTATCTTCAAAAGGCTCTTATAGAAGGTATGAAGTCTAAATCACTGTTGGACAGTAAGCGTCCCAGTTGGCTTTGGCCCATAAAAAAAAAAAAAAACTGAGTGCATTTCTCACACACTGGAAAAAAAGGGAGGAATTTATCAGTGAGCGTCTCCTGATGGATGCGACTCCATCTGGGTGCTCTAGCTGAAAGCACACACAAAGCAGAAAGCCCAAACTCGCGCTAAGGGTGGGATTCATCGGCGAGGGGCCCCTGACTCACCCTCATATTTGCCCCTCTCTGCCATCTGCTGCCATCTGAAAAACGGCGGGAGTTTTCCCAATCTCGACCGCTTGCGTGAAAACAGCACGCCCGTAAGCTGGAACTTCACCAATTTCTCCCCTGTTCGGTGGAGTTGATCCATGTCTATTTCAGTTCTCCGGCCAGAGTCGCTCCCCTGAGGTTTGCGGGGTGGGCAGCAGCTCCAAGGGGGGGGCTCCTTCCCTCATTCCTTCATTCTTTCCATGTGTAATGCAAAGCCATAAAGGCATGACAAGCAAACATTGCATATCACCCAGTGTGCTTACCTAATTAACACTATATGGTCTTCCACCTGTCCCCTCTGTGTTTTCCTTGATCTGCACTCGTGCTTTGCCAGGATTTACTCAGATGATAACATACTGAAGCAAAGTGTGACACATTAGGCTGCTTGCCAATCAGCTGAGTCTTAAATAAAGAGTTACAAATGCATAAATGAATGCATTGACATTTATTTGACACGGACATTTATTTTTGAAACACATTTTTTTTCTTATGTAACCCATTGATGTTTGTGATGAATTTCACATGGATGATGCTTTATTATTTTTTTTTTTATTAACATGGCAAATGCAGACTAGTTACTTTGACCCTTTTGGTCAGCTGTAGTTGGTTAAAAAAATCAATTGCCAAACATTTATGGCTATATAGCTAATTACCCAGATTGTGATGGAGAGAAAAATGAAACTGAATTTTAGAAAGTATTTTTTATTATAAAATACTTCAAAATGGCTTGGCTGATAAAAGTAAATCAATCTGTAGTTGAATGGAATTTCAGTATCACAGAAGTACATCGAAGCTAAACATTCTAACGTTAAGAATCATGCGGCAGACATGAACAGTTTCATCAAAGTCTGTCGATCTTAGAATGTGGAAATCCTTGCATGCTTGTGAATCAGACTGCATCTAACAAATTGACTACAGCCATTGCTAAGTGGGTCGCAAGTGACTGCAGGCTGCTCAACATGGTGAAGGATTGGGGTCTGAGGGATGTTCTCAGACTAGTTTGTGCTGGCAACTGGCCAGGAAAATAGAAAGTACCAAAAAAGTCATTCTAAATACCTCTACAGACATTGGATTTTTAGGGCCAATACTGATTTTAAGCTATCTTTTAGGCAATGAACTTTTATGGACCGATAGGTTCCTCAACACTGGTCAGCTGAACACCTGATCAGAAGTGGTTGCACTATTTCATGCTGAATTGAAGCCACAGGGAGCAAGCATCAGGAGTAGGGAGGGAAATTTATCTGCCTCTTGCCAGCCTATGCGGATATATCTGTCAGCCTGTAACAGTCATTTACAAGCAAACTGCCAATTAAAGGAAAACTAGAGATCTTGTTAAGTTTTAACATACTTAAATGTGTCCTGTGAGGGAATAGTTATCAAGACAGGCCAATAAGTATTCAGCAATTACACAGAGGGAATTTTTTTTTCGTTTATTGAACACAAATTTATCAACCAGACAGGTTGTAAGTGTCATCA
Organism: Megalops atlanticus; assembly: GCA_019176425.1. Lineage (NCBI taxonomy): Eukaryota > Metazoa > Chordata > Actinopteri > Elopiformes > Megalopidae > Megalops > Megalops atlanticus. The sequence continues at coordinate 5,714,478 of CM032892.1, read as the reverse complement.
TCAACCCAATCCAGGGTTGATAAGGACAAGGCTAAAATACTGGACGATGTTAAAGGCCAGACTCCTAGGAAGCAAGTATATTCACCAGAATTCTGGTCTTCGTGCAGAAATGGAGAAACTGTCTTGCCTTTTTTATCACAAAATTTATTTCTCTCCCACCTGTAGGACTGTAACTCCCACTAACAACATTGTAATCATGGTAAAATGCAGGACTCCTGATAGGTACATGTTCTTGTTCACAGGCATGTGCTGTAACATAAATACAACGACCTACTCCTGTGCTTTAAAGAATAAAAATAAGATCATAACTACACAAAAGAATTTTATATGCAACATTAATTAGTTGCAACCTGAAGCAACAACGCTGCATTCCTTAGAGCCAGCACGCAATTCACATATGCTCAATCAGTGGTACAAAGATAAATTCGATTTCATGCAATACCGAATCAGTCTGTAGGCATGCATCGTGTGACTGTAAGGGTGCGTAAAATATTCAAAACTGGTTGCTGCAGCATCTTGAATTAATTTGAGAAGATCAGTTCATAAAACTAAATGTTTTTCTTTGTAATTTTATCATGATGACATTACTGATGATTGTTCATAATTGTTTCACAACGCTGCGGAGAGACAAATCAATGATGGGGGACCTTATTGTTAAATGTTTTACTTCCTGTATAACCGACAGATGTTAATAAAATCCAGATCTGTATTAGGCAACCTTTTTAAGACAGCTGTTTAAATCAGCTGAAGCATGTCATTGAAACAAGGTATTATAGAATCAACTGCAGGAATTTTGGTCCAGCAGCTGCCTGCATTTCAAAGCTCAACTGCTGGGCTTCTCTGTTTAGTCCCTATATTAAAGAGAGCACCATTGAATATGAAGTTTGCAATACAATACAGGCATTTAGGCAACAATATAGGCGTGTCATGAGCTAGGGTAGTAGCACATCTGTGAAACTTTGCATCCATTTTAAAAGTTATTTAGTTCGCTTTTATTCTGTAAAAGTTAACAACCCACTAACGCTGAAGGATTTCAGAAGAACTCCCACAAGCACCGCTTTGATAAAAATCAGCAGTCGGTGAAACTCACCGAGATGTCAATTCACACTTGACTGAAATTACAGAGGAATTACCGAGGTAATTTAGCAATCACAGGAGGTCTTTTGGCCAGGAATTCTCGCAGACGACGTTGTTCGCGAGTTGGCTCACTCGCATGGGAGTAAATTAAAGCAGGCTGATAAAATGTATTGATGTCACAGAAAACTGAGGACCCCAATTAATGTACTCCCAAGTGAGCAGTGCTTCGTCAGACTGTGGATGTCAGTCTCATATCGGGCTCTACTGCACACCGTGCTGAGTCCAAAGCATGAAACACCCACACTGTAAACGTATTTGCTTGGCAGACCTCATTATCCAAGGTGAATTACATTACTTACATTTCTACCTCTGAAAGTTTACCAGAGCCTTTCTTGGTTAATTTCTACGGTTAATTTTCTCAAGGGCGATAAGGCTATGTCCAGCAGTAAGAGCTGCAACCTTCTGGTTACAAGCTAAGCTCCCTACCCGCAATACTGTGCTTTGAACCTGTTAAACAGCTCTGCTGTAATGGTCGGTATTACTGAACTCACCCATGACAAAAACTCCAAACAATACAGCAATGCCACCCACCCGGATTACTGACATAGCAACCTTCTAGTTACAAACCTAGATCCCTACCCTCTTCAACACACAGATTCTGCCTGTTTCTACTGTTTCTGACTGCAGTAGTGTCACCTCCTTTTCTAAGAGTAACCGCATGAAATCCATCACTGGGCCCCCCGGCTTGCAGCTTTGGAACGCAGCCCTTTTTCCCTGACGCTGACGTTGATTGGCCCGGCACTCAACTACCTGCCCTGGACAGGATGCCAGCACCTTCTAGACCTAGTATCTACTACCTTCCCTCTACCACCAAGTGTAGATGAGTGTTCACCATGATCCTGAGGCCACACTGTGTGCACTGGTATTTGTCGTGGTATATAATGTAATGTAATGTCCTGACTGAGCTCTCAATTATATAAGACTGAGCTGTTGGCTGCCCACTGGGTTTGGCATTACTGGTAGGTGTATGTGCTGTTATGTGTTATGTGGTTAATGTGTCTGCTAAAGACACAAGTGACTCAGCTTACTACTCATCATTTTTAGAAATGCTAATTATTATTCAAATTAATTGATTAACTAGGAGGTCAGTTACCTTAGGGCCCTAGACCAATTAATTGAAAAAATAATTAATATTAAACAAGACAGCTGCCTGAACTCTGTTAATTAACCAAACATAACAAGAAAAGACTTGCATGTTACTTTTTATGAGCACAACCACAGCTCCAACAATTCATTTCTTTGCTGGAAGACTTAAAGCAGATCATTTTATTAAGCAGAAACTTAGCTGGATCAAAAACCCAGTAATACAGTGTGGCCCCAAGGCTAGGTTTTGGAAACAGTGTTGTAGAGAATGACATAACATTTCTTGTAAACCGTCTTGTTATAACAGGACTGGGTGCTAAACACATACCCTTCTGATGCAAAATTGAGTACCAACCAAAAAAACCATTGGGAAACTCATACAATCTCTCAAGGGGACTGCCACATCTGACCATAAAGTGTTTCACACACAGAGTTCATGTACATTGTACTAATTACTGAGAGCAAATTACAGTCAAGATTTTTGTAGGTTACCACAAACAATAGATCGGAATCTGTTTGGCCACCTGAACACATATAAATACACTTTTTGTCATAACTGCCTTTAATGTAATACCAATGTCACACGCACACTACTGCAGAAATGAATGTCCTAAACAATTTTGTTTAGTTTTCAAAAAAATTGGTTATAAATCTAGCATTATTTTATCAAGGTGTAACAGTCTTATAGTAAGAATATATTACCATGATATGACTAGGACTAATTAGTTACATAATTACATTTACAATATTTTTCATGTTCACATTCTTCACATAATTCACATTCTGACTAATCAGGAAACTGTTGAGAAACTGTTTGGTGCTGCTGTGGAAACACAAAATTAGCACATATAGTCTAATTATCAGGGAGAGGAATTGTTCTGTTTTTGGTTTTTTTTTTTTCCCCAAGAATAATTGGGTCACTCCCATAAAGTCCTCCCTACCAATATTTTTCACAGGAAGTCCACATGTTTTAGACCCCGAAATTCAACCAACTGGGACCACAGACGAAAAAGACCTTGCTCAAAAGCCTGGCATCATCAGTACAGAGCAAGCACATAAAGTACTGTGAATCTCGGGGATAAAAACTGCTGATGGACAAGCAAAATCCTCTCCATGAGAACGGCTGCCAGATCGCCGGATGTACTGCCTGCTACATGCTGACCACACAGACTGAACACCACACCGATTATAGTGTCAGGCCCACACTGCAAAGCAACTGTAACGGTGAAAACTCAGAAGTGCTTCATTTAAACAAGGCAATAGGACTGGATAGCAAGGTGTTGAGCAAACAAATAGCATCTGCAAAAAAGTTTATTGAGCGTTGCTCAGTTTCAGTGTTGACACCGAGGACTGTACCTTACCTGGAAAATGATTCATTGCTCCATTTAACCAATGGAACAAAAATCTTTCTCTTAAGTGGAACAATCACTGCACTTTCAGAGTCTATACAAACATCTGCAGTCACAATCATCGGGACAGACTAGAAGGCCATCAAACCCAGGGAGTAAAAAAAGAGAGGAAAAAGAGTAAAAAAGTAAAAAAAGAGAGAGAGACAGTATCCAGAAGAAGTCAGTACAGGATGAAAAAAAAAAGCCGCATGTCATTTCCATTTGCCCCCTTGCACAGTCTGATGGCTCCCAATGAGCAAGAAAAACACTGTCGCCCGAGACTAATAACAGCCAGCCGAAGCTGGGACGTTTCGCCCTCGGCCCCGACAGTCCCTCCTAGCACAATCCTGGACGGCTCTCCGCTCGGGAGTCCCATCGGGGAGTCCTATCCCTCAGCTGGGCCGGCCCAGGCTGCCCCTCTCCAGAGCCTAGAACCCGGAGAACCCTGTCGTCCTTGCAAAACGGCTCCGGTAACCACAACATCCGGTCTCTCTCTCTCTCTCTTTCTCTCTCCCCGCTCTGCGGAGGACACGGCAGAGGAGACGGCACTGCCCTGCCGCGGCAGCCTATTTTATCACCAGCTAACCGTGGCAGAAGGGTGAGACACCTGCTTCAGTCAGTAACGGCAGCTTGTGGCAATGACTGCTTTTGGATTTTTTTTTTTTTTTGGCCAAAGAAGAATGGAGGCATTTAAGAACGCACAGAGCTCTCTATGAAGTCTGGAGAAGATGGAGACCAAGACCTACAAAGAAGTTTGCGCCCTCCAGTTCTCCAGGGGGTGGTGGTTATGGGGTCTGGATGGCTCAGATAACAGTTTTGGGGGTCTATCCATCGGCATGCCGAGGAGCCACTACCCATTTGCTCCCAGGTCTATTTTTACAGATGTATTATAAATAGATCCACTGCTACATTTCTGGTGCTGATTCTTAAAATAGTTTTCAGTTCTGTTTGTTAATATAATCAGATATGGGGAAAATCGAGGCAAAACCTAACCATAAGCTGACGCAGCCCTGCCTTGAGGTTATTGCATATATATGCCTGTATAGTTTGTTAAATGTTTTTCTTTGCTCTTGCTTTGAAGCAGCTATCCACTTATCCACGTGAGGAAATATGGAAATTTAAAAAAAAATAGTTTTGTCTGTGGTTGTAATCACTGGTAAGTGCAAACTTCAAAAATAAAAGGTGAAAAAACTCAAAAGCAGTATCAAAAAGGTGCATCAATAATGCAGGACTTGACAGAATTTGCAGGTGAGTCAAATTCAGGATGAATGAAAAAAAATTAAACTATCACAAGCAGGCAGGTATGAGGCAGGGAAATGGGTCATACAGGAGAATTTACTTTTAAAAAAATACAATGAATCATATGCACAAATGAAAATAGAGTAGAAGCAAGTAAAATCAATTTAAAACTGATCAATATTTAAAATCATTGACTATGAACAGCAAGCATAATCAAGCCTACGTTAGACAAGTTGTATGTCATCATCACTAGGATATTTCAGCCACTGAGGCCAGTTACTCCCTGCATACTCCTTTATACTGTCTTAAGCTCCTCATTCTGCTCAGACCAGCAGGTCTGGAAGCATCTCCAAGATTTCCACAATGGCCTAGCCACGCAGACAATTTTTGTCCAAATGTTCAAAAAACTATTTCACTGAAAAGAAAATCAAAAACCTGGACCTTGTTCCCAGGCAGAGGATTTCCTTGTCCTGTAAAATCAATAGGGGAAAAATTACTTCAGAGGCACTTGCTAAAATAGTTTTTCAAACCACTGTCTTTTAAAGTAGAGCAGGGTGGCATTAATTAGACAAGGTATTTGGGGCAGGATGTCAATCTTAATTGTATTGATGTTGCCCAAGAGGAAATGAAGCTGGATCCCTCTATTCAGACATTTTATCAAAAGTAAAAACATTCAATTTGATTTCTGTAATTAATCTGAGAGAACCACATATATCTGCACAGCAGCGTTCAGTAGTGGTGAAAGAGGTACTACTGAATAAAGAAGTAATAATATGATGTAAAATATGGTCATGTTGCAATGTTAACTTGCAATTATCTGAATTTCTCCCGTAGTGTGTGGATTAGTACATAGCAATTACACTGAGATGTAGGAAAAGTAGTTGCAGAATTATAAACTGCCACCAGATTTCCTTAACAGTATTTGGGTACTTTGATCTCTTCAAAATTTTATTTTATCAGACTAACCAATGATTTCAGACAGCAGAAATTTTAAGGTGGTGAACAACCAGGAGAGACATTTATCATCCCACCTACTCTCACACAGTTTACCTTTAACAATGCACTTTAATGACATTTAGACTTGACAAATCAGAAGGACCACACCAGCTTTCTCAGTGAAAGTGTTCATCCTGTGCTTCTCTCAGTTCATCTCCTCCTCTCTTCTCAGAATGACGACAATGACTGGCGAAACTGTGGATGGCTCAGCACTTTGGAAGCAGTGCCATCAGTTTTCCCAGGTTGTTACCACCCGCCTTGGACTCACAACACTAAACTGATCTCTGCAGATTAATTTTGCCACCTTTGCCACCTGTCTGTCAGAACAGATAATACACAGCTCTAATTAAAGAATGAAATTAGGCTGTGCCTGTTATTGCTCTGCTTTCTTTTTCAGTTGAAAGTATTTACAGATTTTCATTTTTGCGTACATGCTTAGTGCCCCAAAATGTTAAGGACTTCCACTTTTCTCAGTTGCAATGCAACTGAATAATCCAACATATTTTCTGTAACCATAAAAACAAAATTGCAACCCAGCATGAAACATGTTAAACTTCCTTGGGAACCCTTGTGGCACAATCCTTCCTCCTCCTTTCCTTTTAATGGATTACAAGATCCAAAAAATCATCCAATACAACAAGCATCTGCAGCACTAGCTAGCTAAAAGTAGACCTTCATCAGACCTTGCAATCTGACTATGTGGAGGCACTTAATGAAATATAAACAATACATTCATTAAAATATAGCCATAGTGGTGCCAGGAATATTGTGTATAAGGGAACAATACATTGCACTTGCATTCATCCTAGATCTCAGTAAAGGAGGCAAGGTAACTACCTTCAACCACAAACAAGGTATAGCATCAATCAGGGTGAGATTGCAGCCATTCTGTGCCAGAAAGCTCGCCACACATCAGCTGAGGTTGGCTGACTTAGTTTGTTAATTGAACTTTGGGATGTTTAGCTAGTTCATAAATCTAGAGAGGACAACGGGCACCCCTCTACATATTACAGTAAGTGTCATGGAATCTTTGATTGTGGTTACTCAGGTTACTGTTACTGCGGTTACTGTTATTTTCCCTTCATCACAGTGTCCCCTTCTCTGTACTGGGGAACTGGTCTCTGCTTGGTCCACAGGGCAGACTTCCCCCAACACCATTTCCAGCAGGATTTTGGAGAAGGTAAATCATCCAAGTACTAATCAGGTCCAGCTCCTCTTAGTTACAGCTGTTCATCAGAAAGAAGATTACAGGGTGCTGCTGGCTGAAAAGCAATTTTGGTTTGAGTATTACAGTAATTATTGCTGAATGTATTGATCCTTGAAGAGGTCCCCCCCCCGTGTCTTGCTGATTCTGATTATGACTAACAACCTTTAACCAACTGGTAAATGTGTGTCTTAGAAAAGGTTTAAGATGAAGTCTTGACTGAGTTAATTAATTTGACCATATCCATATACCTTTAAGATAGTTTAGAGGGGTAGACTTTTCTAAACACTTTTTTTTCAACTATGACCAAGACAGGGATTTCATTATTTTAACACCCACAATAAAAACTTTAGAAGTATAGCTAATACTGTGTGGGATTCCTGCAATATTTAGCCTGCTAATACTACTGTGAGCTTAATACAAGCCATAGACAGAATGGCAGAATTTTAATCACAAAGCTCCAGGTGTTTCTACATCTTGATTGTATACAGCCCCACTGAGGCTTTTAATTTCCATTTTGGTTTCTAAAACTGATGATTCATCCAATGTGTTTTAGGCACTGCACACAAGGTATTTGTAACAACATGCCAAGGGCAACATCTCCACACAACAGTCATCACCACAGACACTCTAAGAAGGGACATCTTGTCTGAATGGAGCAGATTTTTTATGGCTTTTGACTTCTGAAGTCAGCTATTTGCTGGGATGAATAGTGGGCCTGACATCAATAGAGGTCATCGCCTTGTTTCATAGCAGGTCTATGAATAGCCGGCCCATGGCCTACGGACATTTAAAATGTTTGACTTTGAGCACCTTTAACGGTCAGTTGTTGCTGCTAAATGAACCATTCACAAAGCCATTTCACATAGGCCTAAACACCACGTGTCCATGACCATGTGATAGGGACAGTGCAAACAATCCCTCTGGCCGTAGCAATAAAATGCGTTATAAATCTACGTTACGATTCAGCTTTAATGCATTGGGTGTTCTCTTTTTAAAACTTTATGATCCACCACGTGTAATTACACATATGTGAACTGTGTTTAAAAGACAAGCACATGTCTGTCCTTTTTCTATGTTTTTTTAATTCTTCTACTTCTGTAAAGTGCTTTGTGTTGCAGCCATGCGTGAGCAGTGCTTCAATAATATTATTAATCTACTCAATTTAAACAAGAAGGCTTAAAACTGCTCTAAGTCTGAAAAGAGACTCAGCTCCAGTTTGTTTTTGTCCACTTTGAAAAGATGAGGTTCATATGACTACTACTGCATGCACTGAATAAACTCAACTGCAACAATAATAGCTATGTTCATTCTCCTGCACTACTTTGTACTCTGTGGTTCTCATCAAGGTAGTTAGTCTGGGGCTAAATGTCACATAAAATGGGTCAACCGATGCTATCAGGAAACAAATGAAGGTCTGGAACAAATAAACTGCAGAGACTTATTTTTATGTACGTGTATATATTGTCAAGACCTCAAGGAGGGCTACAGTCCTCCAATGCTGATGAAACCATCTCTGCTTAATCTATGCTTTTGCTTTAATTACTCTTGCTAACTTTCCATTGAATCAGTCCAGGCTGAAGTTTTCTGGCAAAAGCTTTTTACCCTGTTACTTCCGTTTTTATATGAGTATAAATGTTCATACATGAATATCCCTTAATGTATACATATTAAGCTGTTTTACTGTGTGTTCAACACATAAAAAATGTTTCTCCACCTGGACTTCAGTCTTTATTACATTTATTTACACAATAGCATTTATTTGTTCACAATAGCCAGGAACAAGAAGCAATTTTAGGTTCAAAACAGGCCTTATTGTGTTCTCCTCCTCAGCTCAGACAGATGATTAAAATCTATTTTGTGTTCTTTTATGGCAAGCAAACCACAACTGATACTAAGAGTGTGTTTTCAAAACAGAGGTAAGATGGCGGATCCTGCATCATATACTGTGTGACTTTTCGTGAGGAATGAGATGCCCTGACTGACACTGCTCTCACAGTGTCCACCTGCATTCATTCTATTCATCCTGACTTCTTTTCACTGGGACTCATGTGTGTATGCTGCTTTTGGTTCCAACCACTAGCCCTGGCTCAATCAATCCGCTTAGTTCGATAGCTGAATACCTTTCCACTGAAACCTTTCACATTTTACACAGTATGTGGCTACAGCGTGCATGGGCATTTTATTAAAAATTCTTTAGTCTACTTCTTGTGATGAAAAATTGAGAGCATATTTTGTAGCAAAAACCAACATACATACCGGCCCTCCAGGAACTGAGTTTGAAACCTCCTGGTTTTATGCAAAAGGTGATCATTCATTACCTGTAGCAAAAGACAGGCAAACTGCAACTCTTAGTAATGCTATTCAAAGATATTATTAATCAATGAAGCAATAATATACCAAGGGAGTTGTGGTAATCAACCCTTGGTTCTAACTTGAATTATCTTGCAGGCAAATGGTCGATGAGCTACGGTGAGTGAAATGACAAATTTAGAGCAGAGGCTGCACTCATCAAACAGACATCAGATGACACGTCATTGATTCCAGCAAGCTATTACTTCAGGGCTGTTTTCGCTTCATGTAAAAATGCTTTCTCTCTCATGACGAAATTAAATGCACATGAAAAGGCTTTTTAGCTAAACTTCCCGCAGCAACAATTTTAACATTTCCATTATATTAAGGAGCTTTTTCTGAAGAATGGACACAAGCTTAACATATAATGTTAGATACATGGAGGATGCTAAAAAAGTATGCCTGTGATGTGGCCCAAGACAAAACAATACATAAAGCATGTTTTTCATTAATGTGTGAATGAGCTTACGAAATGCTGTACTGAAGTAGAGTTAACATACTTACATGACAACAGCAATTTGCAGATTGATATTTTGCCTGTTGCTGAAACACCATTCTCAGAGCTGTGTAATTTCAGACTACATGTCCAGTTTTTTAACTAATATAACAAAAATAGGCCATTCAAAGAAACCTCATGCTGTGTTTGATGAACATTCTTTTACAATCATGTGCTGAATGATAAAAAAAAACCATCTACGCATCTAAAATAAGCACAAAGTTTGAGTTTGTGTTTGGGGTTTATGCTGCTGGCACTGCCTTCTATACTCTGAAGTCAGAGTATGAGCACACGGAAAGCATTCCCTGGGTTTCTCTTAAATGCAAAAAAGTGCACTGTAATGTTCATCAGTCTATTTTACCATGTAGATGAACTGAATTCTGACGAGTCATGATTTCAATAAGCCTCCATGTGAAGGCGACTGTCAGACATCTGAGGGGCAGATCTACTACATTTGTTTTCATAAGTGAGCTGCTGCTGCTCAGTGAGAGAGAAAAGAGAGAGAGAGAGAGAGAGAGAGAGAGAGAAGGGAGAGAAAGAGAGAGAGAGCGAGAGTGAGAGAAAGAGAGAGAGAGGGAGAAGGGAGAGAAAGAGACAGAGAGCGAGAGGGAGAGAGAGAGACAGAGAGCGAGAGGGAGAGAAAGAGAGACAGAGAGAGAGACAGAGAGAGAGAGAGCGAGAGGAACAGAGAGAGAGAGACAGAGAATGAGAGGGAGAGAAAGAGAAAGAGAGAGAGAGCAAGAGGGAGAGAGAGACAGAGAGAGAGGGAGAGAGAGAGAGACAGAGAGCGAGAGGGAGCGAGAGAGAGAGAGAGACAGAGAGAGAGATCACCCATCAGTGACTCTTCTCTGTTTCCTCGCGTCACCACAGACTGACTCATACCATCGCACATGACTTCACAGACTGACAGGCCGGCTGATGAGGAGGCCGGCCAGAGAAACGAGGAATGCTCTGCCGGCCAGTCGTTTCAATGGCGTGGCTGTGGGATCAGACAGTCCTGAGACTTTTTGGTCCCAAAGCATTTTCAGGCCAGCACCCCCAACCCCCCAACTCCCTACCCTATGCCTTCTGCTATTTATATCGCAATTTAATTACATACATCCCATCTGCCATGGGTACCTTGCCTGGAGAGGTCTCGTCAAGTCTCATCTCACTCAAAGCATTTGGCCTACATCACGCACCATACCAACGCCCACACACATACGTGCACACACACATACACATGCCCACGTCCACCCACCCAAGCTCAAACTCTTCTTGCAGAACAGGGACTGCGAGGCAGGTTGTACCCACTCATAGTGCATCAGTGAATTCTGGGAATTTCTCTTCATATCCATGACGATAGCCAAGCGTTTACTGGACCCAGAAAAAAACATCACCTCCAACAAGGTGTTAGCTACGATGACATTTCAGTATCAGGACTGATCTGGCCTCATTAACCTTTGTGACACTTTTACAAATCCTTTTTTTGACATTCAGACCTAGATCCAATCCAGTCCCAGCAGTGTTTTGTCCCTAGCTTTGACATGCAGATGTGCATTTCACTTTTTTTCAATTCTCAGTTCACTGAGGTACTTTATGATTGAAATTGATATCCTTAACACGATGAACACATTTAAATGCTAAAAAGCAAACAGTGCTCAAGAATGAATCAAGAAAATGACTTCAGACTGTTTTATTACCATCTTGTTGATGATTAACAAGGCATGCTCCACTTGCCAAATGTCTCAAAAGTGAAATATCTCTCAGTAACTTGTTTTTCTTTTTTTTCCTGTGCTCAGTACTCTGTCACTAAGCAGACACCTGTCTTCAAGGTGATTTCCATTTCAAGTTACAGTTGCCAACCTGGGAATCTAGTCTGAGAACCAACAGGTTAAAAGCCCTGGTCCACCTGAAGAGTCACCTGAGTTACATTACATTACATTATTGTCATTTAGCAGATGCTCTTACCCAGAGTGGCTTACACAGGTTACAATTTTTACATGTAATCCATTTATACAGCTGAATATTTTACTAAAGCAAGTCTGGGTTAAGTACCTCGCCAAAGGGTACAGCAGCAGTGCCCCAGTTGGGAATCAAACCAACAGCCTTTCAGTTACAAGCCCTGCTCCGTACCACTATGCTACACTGCCACCCGAGTTCCTTCCTTTAACAGCCTCTGTGGACGGATAACTCAGGACAGCCAGGCCATCCATGACCTGTTTGTTCCCCAGAGGACACAAAAATTAACCGTTTAAGCTTTACACGAGCCTACCTTTAATATTTCCACTGAGGTGCTTCCAACCTGGCAGAAACGACACAGACAGCACGTTTTTTAACCTCCTACAAAGCCGGTCCCTCAGTAAAGGACAGAGCACTAGTCAGTTCTGTGGCTGATTATGAAACTCCTCACGCATTTACAGAGGGCCTTTCTCACTTGTGTATTCAAGCCCATTACCATCTCTAGCTGGTCTTGTTAAAACATCAACTGTAAATAATAAAAAACCTAGTCCTGGGTGCAGAATAGCAGACAGAGGAAACCCAAGGGGGCTGACATAATATAAGTAGCATGCAGAAGCCGGTTCACAAATGCATAACTGTGATATCGAGGCTTCATCTCAGTTCAGTCCTTCAGCTTTGTGCTTGTGAAAAACAGCCACCGGCCTCATTCTAAAAGGGAAGTGTTGTACCCTGGTAAAAACAGCTAAGCTGTTTAAAGTCATGACTTCACATTTTGCTAACTATCCTTTTCATGCGGCCTTATTGTAGGAATTTCATATTCTACAATGAAAAATCCTAAAAAATGTATTAAATAAAACAATGAAAATGTGCAGTTCCAGATACAAACCCATTGTCAAGATTAAAACTGTTTGATCCTTATGGGGTGGCATTAAGACACAGTGATTTGATACTGAAAACCTGTCTAGGAGAGTTTGGAAATAATATTTACTGTGTGTTGCTATGCTTGTTGCACTGGGGAGTCCATATACACTACAGGAAAAACCACCAAAGCGTCAATAATTTCAAGTATACATATTTATATTTGTGACATAAATTGTTTTTGACATGCAGTTACCTGCCACAACTTCAGAGTCATAAAAAGCCATAAGATATAGCCCAACGTGGTACCAAGTGGCTGAGAACAGTACCCAGCCCCAGGGGAATAAGGTGACAGCTTTAGTCACACCAAATGAGAGCATCCACGTAATTACAGCTAGTGTCCTCTCTCCTGGGCTGGTAACCACTAAGGGTCATTTGGCAATTAAAACTGTTCCATCCTGTCACTGTGAATACAACTCCAGACAGGACATTATACCCATTAGAACCGAATGATACTGCATCAGATGTGACTGTGATTTGTAAAGACACAGTTAGATGTCCCTTTTTAAAGGTTTAAATACATAAGGGTTTGTAATTAGAGACAGAAACAAATAACCAGACATTCCATTAGTTATTAATGGCTACTTAGCCAGCAACACTTAACATATGAATAATTAACAAACACACAAATAATTCAATTTTTTTTTCCATTTTATGATGATATACATGATGGGAATTATGTTTTAAGTACTAAACTGTTCTAACTGTTAAAGTTTAACCACATAACCTGGAACATTTGATATGGGTTCCTCAATACTTTTACACTTGTTTGTAACCCATCTTAAACCGAATGCTTAATACTGAAGACACTAAACACTAAAGATGACATGCAATCTACCTAACATGCACTTTGCCCTTACTTTTGAATAGAACAGTTAGGCAGGTGTAAGATTCCATTCACTTTTGATTCTTCAAGGACATTTTTAATTTATTTCAGTAACTCTGGTACTGCATATAAAAAAGTAACACTTGCTTAAATTTGCATCACTGAGCTAAGGATAAACTTTTATTCTACTAGGCTGTAAATATCAGCCTTTCTCTACAGCTATTGAACGTGAATGATGGGCGGGTCAAATTGCAGCCTTAAAGACTGACATATAAGGAACTCCTCCTAATGAGCCATTTAAGTGACTGAGCATAAAACTCAATATTCATTGGGCTTGTTCACTTGAGCTCATTTTTTACCAACAGACTCAGTGGCTGTGAGCTTAATCAGACTTCATCTTTAATGCATTTTTAATACATATTCTTTGCGGTCTTCACTCTGTTTGAAAAACGCTCAATAGATTTTCTTCAGATATACTGAAACATTAGCACACTAGCACAGTAGAACAAAATGCCAGGTAAATACAGAACATTGGCCTAATCAAAGACAAATCTTACAACACATTATTAGAATTGCTTGAATTAACAGTTTTATTTGGTTGCCTGGGAATGAATCCAGCCCCTCTGTCACTTGCAGTCATCTAGTTACTTTGGCTCTTGTTCCTCCTCATGTTCATTCTTCACGTTTTCCAAAAACAACAGGAGACGTATATTATTCATACTTTAAAAGTGTCCATGAAGTATGCATATGTATTTAATGCAGGATTCAGGTATCCTCTTTCATCTTGTGCACTCTGAAGTTGAATTAGCCTTATTAAAACTGCACTGCAAGCCTCAGAGGACACTGACAACAAAATTTCATACTGAAAGGCTTCCAAAGTGGATCTAGTACTAATGGCAAAACTGACGGAAATACAGTTTCATTTCAGGGTGCTCATTTTAGGTGGTGTGACGAGACAATCAATTTAATCCCAGTCTAGGGCTATTAGGTAAAAAAAACCTGTCATAGACAAAATGCACTTACATTTGCTTTGCTCTTAATCTTCAGACTTAATGAAAAACACAAGGCATCGCCACTGTCATGATCCACTGCACTCTGAAGCACTGAGATTGGATTTTTACAAAATCCATCACTAAAAACAATATCGCAGTTCTGTGTTTGGGTATACAGGCAGCCCTCTCTTTACAACAGGTCAGTTTACAACTACCCACGTTTATGACATTGATAAAAATTGAACTGTTTCACAACACTAAAATCTGGATTTAAGACTGAGGGAGGCTTGGGAGTGATAGCAGACACACATGATTCCATTATCACATCGATATAGGCCTAATATAAGGATAAGTGGATATAATATAAAGATTCCCTCTATAAACTGTTGCTCCACGATTAAGCAGTATGATTTGCATCCTCCTGTTGTCCATGACCTGTCATTCCCAAACCATTACAAAATGTGTCTCACAATAGCAAACATTTATACTGTTCTTTTATGTGTAATTATGTTACAAGAAGCACACTACCATTGTCCCATTTTCTAAGAGAAACTTGAAATATTCCTAACAAATTTTGTTCTGGTTTTACAGAAGAAATCAACTCTATAACCTCTGAAGCACTGTGCTTTTTCACCCTTGATCACCTGTTTTGTTTGACAGCTGACTTACTGATGCCCTGGCCTTATATACTAGTGAACATTACTCAATGTATACCTAGTTATCCAATGACAAGTAGTTTTAAGATTGTCACAGACGTAGTGTGAGACCCAATAAGCAACACAATATTTGTACTGTATATTGGAATTCTCAAGTCTACATAATATATCTAAGCTTAGTGAGGAGGGGGTAGCCATGGGGAAAGGGGGGGGCATCCATGCAAGGCAAGATTGTATAATATCATGATCAGTGCAAAAAACAGATGAAGTACAGTACAGTGGACACTCCCACGAACACAATCTACAGCAGCCATAAGAGAGAGTTTAACAATGTGGCTGCAGAGCAACTAGCAGGTTGTTTCATCTGTAGCTGAAACATGACTCACATTTTATCTAAATGTTACATAAGTAAGAAATGGCTGAATGCAAAAACTCTAGCATTTCATTTTTGCCTGAAGAATTTCAGTGCACTTGGGAACAGATTTATATTACATTTTTCATTTTCTGAGTAGACACCCTTATCCATGAGGACATGCACAGCTCAAAATGTACATATTTTACACATATACAGCTGCATATTCACTGACACAGTTAAGGTTATGTATCTTGCACAGGGATAGAACAGCAATTCAACCCTGAACCCTGCTGATTAAAAGGCTCAAAAACCATTGTGCCACCCTCGCACACAGTGATGTTGAAATGAGGCGATGAGACACAGAATATAACACCAAAATGTGCTGGCTTTGGACAAAAATTACCCTACTCGTGTTTAATTTGATCATATCAGTATGGTACTTAGCAAACTAGCCAACCAACGTTTTTTCTGTAAAAAAAAAAAAAAAAAAAAAAAACAGTATGAAATGTTTATTTGGATAGCAGGTTACGGGTTGACTATTTCTTACAGGCTGGTCCACAATGACTGTGAGGTCTGCTCATTTAAAACTTTTATTCCTGTATTAACATCATTTGAACACAACATTCAGGTCAACTTCATATGGTCACATAATTCAGCAGTCAAATTCAGACCATTTTGAACTTTCCTCCTTACCGTCTTCTCTATCCTAATTTTGCAAAAGCCCCAGTACATCTAATACTACTTACACCATTGATCTGCAGTATCTGGCATATTCTGCATCTATTCTGTCTGGCCTAATCCTGCATCTGCTCCTTGTATTCACTAGCTGTCTCCTTTGTAAAGTATTACAGGTAATATGACACATGCACCTACAATGGATGTTACAGTAAAGTCATAATATGCCACCAGATGGTTTTACCTTTAACCAGGTTAATTAATATTCACTTTACCTGAAGTCTTTCGAGCTGAATATCAATGTACCATACATGCAGCTGCATAGAAGTGGTTTTTAATGTATTATGTTCTTGGTGCCTGAAAAAAAAATCATGTAGGGATGTAAGCGCTTCTGTCTGCCAGTTTTGTGATGTAATGTGTGACTGGGTTGCAGTTCCACATTGTGCCACTGAGAAAACTAAAGAGGGCCCCTCTTCATACACAACTGCATCCTTAAGGGTCCCATTCTACATTTCTGTCCATCCTTCATTTCTTTCAGTCCACTCAGATTATCCTCAACGTTTCCTCATTTCATGTCACAGTTTATGTCCATTCCATAGTCTCATGTCACAACATAACCACATTCTTTTCACATGCTAAAATTATTTAATATGTAAAATCTGACTCAAACCATTCCTTTATCAGTTGAACAAAATGCCCTGCTGTAATATTTTTGGGGATCAATATTATTGGTTTGTTTACACACATAGGCTAGTCACAGCATGAATAACAACTATACAAAAAGGGTTTGAAAGAAACATTAATTCAATCAATACAACAGCACGCCATGACAGACAATTTGCACTGGACTGAGGTTTATAGGGTTCGATCAGTTTATTCCAGATTTGGTGAAGGTGCAGTTAAGGATGCTTTGTTAGGATCTGTTCTTTGTTGCCATAAATTGGGGAAAATTTTAAATGAAATTAGGCTAGATTGTTTGTAAACTATTTATCATATCCGCTGTTTGAAAAAGATAAAACTCACTGTGGGGTTTGGTAACACATTGATTAAATTTAGTCACATCAGTGAAATCATTTGGTATGACTTCAGGAAAACCTGTTGTGATTTACCTGCCAACACAGGAACTACTTGTTCAGCCTCTTACCTTGTTCCATTCTCTATAAAAGCTCTAATCTTTTAGTCTCTGTGATTGTTTTTATTCTCTTCAGAGACATTCCTATCAGGAGCAATTTGCACAGCTCACAAATTATCCTCTTATACAGCACCATATTTACTGTAGCAATTCATCCTAAGAACCTTGCTAAAGAATACAATGGCAGTGTCCTGCCCCAGATTCAGATGTGCAACCTTCTGATTATAAGATTAATTTACTAACTACTATGTCACACTGCCACCTATCAACAACAACAAAATGTCCAGTCCAGTCCGTCAAGCTGAATATGAACCTACAATGCAAGGACATTTAACTCTAAGGTCCTAGAGAATGTATATTGTGTAATAAGTACTCATGCCCCACACTCCCACAATTTTTGTTTTGAACAATGGTTTTTCATCAAATAATTCATTATTTCCTTAACCACAAACTGTTCCTCAGCTTATTTGTAGCCTTCAGCTGTTTTAAATGGCTGCTGATTTCAGGATTCTGTAATTTCACATTTTTTATTGTTTGGAATCAAACTTTGTCAGTCTCCTTGGAAACAAGCCTCTTTTAGGTACCTTAACTATAAGTAACTGTAATCAAAGAACAGTAAAATAGTAGAATAAAATTTAATTGTGTTATAATTTAATTCCCTCCATAATTCATTTAAGTGGGCAGTTATGTATCTTTTTTATGTCAATTACAATTAAATGCTAATTCTGGAACTTTGTAGATAAAAAGCACATGGTTCTGCATTTTGTGCTAAACAGAAGAAAAGATTATGTATATACATTCTAAGTTTAACCACAAAATGGCTCCCAACTAATTTAAAAAAGGATTAAGCAAACAAGTATAAGAAATAATCTACAAAATACAATGCACTGCTCAGTGTTTCTTTTTAGTTTTAATAAATGATTTGCCTTTCCCATAAAACACCATTTTAATACTGGTGTCAAAAGTTTGACATTTAATGAAGAGTAATTAATGAAAACCTATGACAGCATAATACTTTCCTTTTATTAAGAAATTAAGAAATCATTCTCTAGAATTTGTAACTCTGAGAACTGTGCAGGACAGTAGTACTACAGTATATCTATGTATTATAATAGGAGGTAGAATAACAATAAAGAAAATCACTGAGAGGAAACAAATACAAACAGTGACTTTTCAAACATGAATTCTGGTGACTCTGCAATTTCAGTAATATTTAGCACAGTTGTTTGATTGATGTCACGCCACCTTCCTGTTGGGTATGACCTTTGGCCTTTTGTGAGCACATTTTATTCTACCATGTTGATGTCCTATAATATTTCCCCTTAATCTCAGTTATACCTTAGTATTAGTCAGCTCTGCCTCCTTCCCAGCAAATCTGCATCGTTCAATGTCACTCAATGCTCCATTACTCCCCTGCTTGGGTGCAGCAGAAGCTCACACCCAGAAAACCCTGTTCCACCGTGTTTCTCTGTGCTTTCCCTTCCCTTTTCTGAACCGCGTATCGGAGAGTACAGCTGTGTCACCGGACGACCAATTTAATCTATTCATTCTGCGGCGATGTGATGCACACTGCACCATACATTATAAGCAGCCTGCCAATACACGAGCCCTCTCACACTGACATGCACATACTGATATCAGGCCTGTTATGATTGCCACTCAGCTCCTTTTATCGCCATGTTTGGAAAACTGCAACAACAACAGCAACAACAACAAAAACAACAAAAAAAATGTGTGCCGCTCCCCGTGCACGAAATAATCCCATTTCACGTGACTCCCATCCCTCCCCCCTGCCCAGCTAAATGCCATGTTAGACATCAAATCACAGCTGCAAATCTATGTGATGTTCCAGGCCCATGCCTGGGCTAAAATTAGGACAGTGGCTCATTTGCGTGATGTCACACTAAACAGAGGGAGGAGGCATGACGTCACTCTAGCTCGGAGAGGGGTGAGAATTTGGGGCATCGAACTGATGACCAGAGGGTAAGGCCACCCCTGTAACCTTGCCGGATCACCTAAATTACGCCACAAAAACACAACAGAAGGACACTGTATGGATAATGTCATATGTGGCAGCGGAAGAGGGGGGATTCAAATCTTTCAGAGAACTGTTAGCATGCTAACCCTGATCCTGTTCACTTTCCTAAAAGAGTTCCCTCTTTTTATGTATAATCACCATTCACCATATGGTCACACATATTCACATGTGCATAGCCGGCTCACCTTGGCACTTCCCACCAGAACAATAATGACAATATTTTGATATTAAATGTCATCCTCAAAGCCCACAGCAGCATTATTTCTAAACATTTTCAATAACTTATGACACTAAACCTGTATCTTTAAACATGTTATTGATCTCCCCCAAAAGAAAATATTTGCAAACATCATTAAAAGAATACATACTGGACATTTTATTACAATTGTAAAATGGTGTTGGTTGTTTCTCTTCTATGATTTTAGTTTTATTACAGGTAAGCACCATAAAACCAAAAACAGGTATGAACAGGTGCTTTACACTGTCAATATGGCTTCCTATCCACATAACACAGACAGCTGAGCCACTGTTGAGTCACAGCAAACCAGACCATTAGACAATCTCTTTTAAATCAGGCATTTAAAACAGAGAATGGAGTCATTTCCCTGCTGGAGGAGTTCAGGCCTGCCTCCAGGAGCTAATTTCCTCTGTACCTTTCATTTTCAGGCTGCTTTATCTGGTACATTTTTTTTTTTAAATCCAACTCAGATTTTCCTTTTGTCATTTTTTACATTTGTTCTCCTGTTCCATTTTTTATACATTTCATAAATAGATATTGATCGATGTTTGACCTTCAGTGGTTTGCCACTGGCTCAGATCAGCTGCCTGAACAGAAACATAAGGTACCGCTTGGCTGTAACTTTTAACAGTTACATACAGTGCGAAATGTGACATCCACATCCGTTCCTTGCAACTGTCTAGGCATGAAAATAGCATTCCAAGCAACACCTCCCATAACATGAGTGCAGAGAGTTAGCATTACCTAGATTATTACCAAGCTTATGTATTAGTATGATGACTAATAAACTGAATGACAAATCGCTTAGCTAGCCAGGTCAGTCACAACATATATAAGCAATCAACAGCTAAGTCTTTAACAGCTGTCTCCTTCTTTCAGATATCTAATGGGCAGCAATGTAGCATAGAGGCAGGGCACATGGCTCATAATCAAAAGGTTGCTGGTTCGATTCCCTGCTGGGACATTGCTGCTGTACCCTTGGGCAAGGTACTTGACTCTCATTTGCACAATTACAATCAGTAAATATCCAGTTATATGCGTGTGGAAAAAACTGTAACCTATGTAAGTCACTCTGGGTAAGAGTGCCTGCTAAAATGATGATAACATAATATAATGTGTCTGATATTAAAAGGACCTGGCTAGCTAGTTCACAAGTACAGTATTTATTATTGTTATTATTATCTACGTAGGCAGTTAGCTCACAAACCTGCAACCTTCTGGTTGTGACACAAGTTCCCCTAAACTCTATGACACTCCTCCACCTACACACACACAAACTGCACCATGTGCCATCTAGTCAAGATGTATACCTAAGAGGCTCCTCGCCAGATGGAGTATTTCCACATTCTCTGACTTCCTAAAACATCCACAGGCCCCAGGCAGGTGCAGACACTGTGCTCTGCTAAACAGAAATAGCTGCACCTCTATCGATCAGCGCGTTCCTCACGACATGACGTGAGTCATCATGCCCGGGTTCATGATAAGACGCACACGAGGACATGCACGATAACGCACGACTTCATTACTAAGATAAACAAACAGACCCATGTGCATTAGTTTCGAAATTTGTTCTTCCAGCAAAAAAAATATATAATAAAAATGTTGCGCTGACATCATCACCACAGAAACGTGTAACTCATAACCATGAAGGTCAGTGTGCACATTTTTGATACTGACCTTTGTACAGGAAGTTACGATGACTTATAGTGAAGTGTCAAACTCCCATGTTTTCAATTAAATATCAATACAAGGAGTCACTCAGAAAATGCTGAAGTCCAAAAAGCACATTCCATATCCATACCAAAGCCAGTACGGAACAATATAAAAGTCCATTCGTCAGGCACATTCAACAATACAAAACTCAAAACTTATTACATTGTCACTGCACTATATCTTTTGTATTACTGTGCCTTCTGATCACACCCCTGCTGATCCTGAGTAGGAGGTTTTCATTAGCTGTGGACATGGATCACAGGTGATCCATATATTGCGGTTTGCAGGGAGTCAGCTGGACGATGACCACTGTGATTTGTTCATTATCAGCTCTCCCTCCCCCTCCCCCGGCTGGCAATCTCGATCGCAAGGTCAGAGTGTAAGTCACTCCGCCTGCATAACTGCTTCACATCCCCTGACCAGAAGGGGCTGTGAACAGAGAATCCACACTTCAGCTGATAATGGCTCTGAAGCAGTTTGTCACTGTTAACAAGCTTGCCAATCCTTTAGCAAGGATCACCAATTAGCAACGGATTCCTTACTTCGGATACTTGTCTAACGGGGTGCCACTGCCATAGGTTTCCTACACCTGCCATTGAAAAATACTTCTTCTTAACAAAGGGACTGGTGATCATTCTTACGATAAAAACCTTTTTGTTTCGTTGGAGCTGAAATGATTCAATGTGAGCTGCACAAAGGCAGAGCGTCCCCCCGTTCAATGGATTTGGGTGTAAAGGAATCATCTGCTCTTGGGTTATTTTTATTTAAACTGGCATGCTGTCAAGCAAAAAATAAAACAAAGTAGCAGGATAAAAATAAAATGAAGGTAACTTCTCTGCCTCCTCTACTTGTGGCTTGCTGCCTGCCACTGCCTCTGATTCATCTGCTAGTGGCGTATAAACGTGATGACATATTTGCAGTCCAGCCCTCTAAGAAATTTACTGAGGTCAAAATGCATGACATTGAGAACAGTGATTATTAGTGATAGAGACTTGTACAATCAATGACTCAACAAATCTGAACACATCAGTTTTTTGCTATGGAGAGCAAAGGCTTTATTGGTTACTGGCTTCCTGAATGACAGCACATGGCAGGTCCATTTACGATAGGATGTGTGAAGCCTGACTGTCACATCACTCATAATTAGTAATGCAAAATGCAAATGTTAACTGCAATAAACCTACACATATTCAATGTCATTTACAAAAAGGGAATTTAGCCTCTTATCTTTCTAATCTTTCAACACACAGGCTATGCATTCTCTGTAATGTGCTGGCTTTACTCACATGTGCATATATCAGTATTTATTTTAATTTGAAAGGATGCAGACAATATAAAAGAATAATGATTGTTCTAAGACGCCGCATAACACCTTTCTGAAAAAAATATTAATGGGACCAATAAAAGCGGATTTCCCCCTGGGTAGACACAAAGCATCCGCTTGATCATCTGGAAACTACAGAACATGAGGGGAGTCTTCCCTGAGGTGTCCAAGTGTGCAACTGAAGGCCTAATTACAAAGTGAAAACTGGTGTGCAATCCTGGTCCCATCTTTCCAACAGAAAGCCCAGTCCAAGAATGCTCTAATGGTGCAAACTGACAACACTGTATGCTCAAACAGAGGATTATAAAATTTCAAAAAGCCTTGAATTATTAATCCATGTAAAGTTTATTATAAATTACACTTAAAATGCTTCAATGATGTATTGCTAATTTGTGGAAGAAAAAACCTACATGAAACATTTCCCTTGTATGCCTTCATGTCTTTGTTTGTGTTTTGTTTTATTTTGTTCTGTTTTTTTTTCTGTGACATTTTTAAGAACCATTGAAGTTTCAGTTCAGTTTTACTTGCAAGCACATTTTAATACTCAGGCCATGAGCCCTAGGGAATCTCAAAAGGCCCGAACTTTACTTTTAATGTTAGGGTGTCCTCTAAGGTCACTCCCTCATCTTCAAATAATGGTGCAAGGAAAGCCTTCAACAATGAAGGAAAAAAATAACTAGGTCACCCCCAGAGTTACTCTGCTTGCAGCAATCAGACAGGGAATAACCCTGGTGACATTTAACATAATTTGCCTAGAGGTCATGAATAACATACAGAGTGAGCAGTTTTAATGATGAAACACAGTGAACTGATGGCGAGATACAAGTTACAGTTGCCCAATTAAAAAAAAAATAATCATATTCTTTAATTACTTGTATGTTGTTGAAATTTAAACACAGATTGTGCTGATGTTTAATACCAGGCATTTTCCTCTCTTTCAACATTCGACTCTGCGTACATGCTCTCACCTTGAGAGACAATCAAGATCAATGACTGCAATTCTAATTCAGGTCATTCTTACAATCACAGATGGGCCATATTGAACCCATTTGCTGTGAATGTAGACCTGACTGTAAAGTAAGCTTTTCTTCACACGATGAGGCTGCAGGTGATGACACATCAAAAAGTGAGAAGGCTTCAGGATTATTTGCATTCTCACATAAATTAGTTATTCAGTTCCTGTGTACATTCTTTGCAGTCAGAACATCACCCATTGAAAGATTCTGCTTGGTTCTGTAACTGCTTTGAGAGAAGCTACTGGATTTTTCTAGGTCCTGAATGTGTTGCTACCAGCTACAAAACCTGTCATTCTAGGCACAGATTCCTCCACTTTTGTAAGAGGTCAAAAATGTGTCTACCAGGCAGCCATGCAGACATATGTTTGTGTCACAAGGCTCTACAAATAGCTTACTTACGGAGGTTTTTTTACTTGAACAAAATGCTTCAAAATGGTACGCTGATGCTACTCTGATTGATTTTCCTTTTTTACATTATTCATTTTATGAAAATTAAGTTCCCCAGTCACTGCACCAGTGTCTATTGCTTAAAAATCATTAGTTCACCTTATTTACAGTATTTTTTTAAATTACATTATTTTCAGCCACAGTATGCTGTCAAGATCCCACATCAACTTTAATACCCACTTTACACAGAATTTGCAAACAGAAACTTAAATGCTAGTCAGCAGAGGCCCTGATTGGCCCCAGACCACAGTAAGGCCATGCTCAGCCTACATCCAGCTGAAGACAGACAGATGGTGTGAAACAAAACTCTCTCAGTCAGCTAGATTGCCTCTGGCTGACAACATTGTTTTATATCAATCAATCAACCAAATTTTATTTCTTTTAGTGCATTTTTACAGAACCTGAGCTGTGTTCTTCTGTTTCAAGCCTTGGTAAGCATTAATAAGTCACTTGTTTTTGAGGTCACCTGAATTGCTTTGATCCACCCCAGAGATCAGACAGATTTGCTAATAAAGTTTATTGTTGCTTAACATTAAGGGCTTGTGAGTTTTTCTACTTTTTTCCCCTTTGCAAATTTATGACATTTTGTTTATTCAGTTTTGTCATTTCAAAACCAAATTTTATGTGCCTATATGATACCTTACAATAAGTACTGTAATTATTGCATTTCTTTGTCAACAAAAAACTAAAATGTATCTCAACACTTATTTGTTCATTGTTAATATGTAATTGTTCTTCTTTTTCATGTTAGAATGAAATGCAGTACTTTAAGAAAGTGATATTAAATAAAGTATAACTGATTGATTGATTGATTGATTGATTGATTGATTGATTGATTGATTGATTGATTGATTTGATAGCAGCACACTTTTATCTGAGGTAGTTCACATGGCTCACATTTTGCACATTATCTGTTTTCTAGTGCTGTATATTAACTCAAGTTCAGGTTCACCTTGCACAAGGGTGCAACAGTAGTGTCCCACCTAGGATTCAAAATTACAACCTGGTTAGAAGTCTGGTAGATTCATTTTAACATTTATGTGAAAATAATGTGAAATCCCCACTCACTGTGCCATTCCCCATCTATCACCTTTGCAGCAGAATCGTCAATCCAAAATGTAATTTAAAATAGTCATTTAACAGTCAGAGTGTCAGCGTGGAGTAGCTTGGGAACTGCCGTCATAACCAGTGGGATGCAGAGCCGAGTTCTTTTGCACACCTCAGCCAGGTAACATCAAGCTGTACATGAATAATAGGTCAAATATGACCTACATAAGATGCCATGGATAAGGGCATCTTTATAACAATAAATAATATGCAATAATATGAAGATTCAAACTATTGAAACATAACTTACAAATTTAGCTAGGAGCATTTTCTTGGTAAAGCAATTTTGAGTTTAAAATAGTGATCATGTTAAGACTGTCACAATGTCTTTCATGGTTATGTATACTTATGCTCTATTTTAAAACTTAGAGGATCCGCTGTAAACAAATGACTTCCCCTGGTGCAATAGCCTCCTTCCTTTGATCACAAGGTAAAGCTGGTGTGTTCAGCATGAGATACAGTCAGGTTGACTGAACCCTAAGAGATCCAGCTAAGTAACAGTCACCCTCCCTCCTTTCATGACTCCTGGGATTGCTGTCCAAGTGTCAAGGAAGCAGAATGGTGCTACTGTGATAGCATTATTGAATCAAGGTACTTCACAGGAACAGAGCACATGACCTTAGTTTGATAAACCACAGAACCTACATAAATAAAGAAGACTCCAGACTGGCTTAGCCTCACTGGACAAAAACCAAATACTTTATTACTATTATTATTTTATTATTGTTGTTATTGTTAACAACAACAGAATACATCTGTTAGGTTGTGTATATCAGTAACTGCTGGAGACCATGGACACTGACAGTTGCAGTAGTTTTGAAATGGTATACGTTACCCCTACTGTATTTGCTGTCTACGGCGTCAGTGATCAAGTGAAAGCAGGCCACAGATAATACTGTAATTTTGCTCGCGTATAGTGGATAATCCCGAGCACGCTGAACTTGAAAACTGACCATCTGCACATCTACATACTTGCTGTGTGGTTCTTAAATCTGCACAAACGACGCGAAAGATTACATAGACGCCGACACCTATTATGCATACAAATACAACGTAAACTTCAAGTACATAATCGAACAGCAAACCGAAAGCCTGCTATTAACAGGCTGATAGGACCGTGACCCTAAGTGTACACATCCATTTTCTTAAGACTCATTCATTTACCCACAACTGAAGCCGATGTTTACCGATGCAAAAAAAAGGATGATGGATGCACCCTTTTCAACACCACGGACAGCGGTCTAAACACGGAAACGAATACGCACGATATTATTCCATGCTTGAATATTTGTTTATTTCCTAGTGTCTAGCGAGGGAAGAATAATCGCGGTAGCTAAAGAGGCAGCGCCGTGTAAGTATGTAAGACCTGAGCATTTCACTCATAGCTACGAAGACATTTCTGCATGAGGAGAAAAAAAAGATTCAGAAAATGACAAATCGTAATGCAATTATCAAATAAGCAAACCTACCTGCCTTTTAAAGACCTCACATGTCCTGTCGGTTATAATATTTTTTTGGATTATTATTGTGGGCACCGTTATGTTGCTGCCAGCGCCATGTTATCACTGTCCAGTGTGCTTTACACTCCGGTATTGATGCGAAGACAGTGTGCTACATCCGGGCTGTTGTGGAGCGGAGCTTCGGGCAACCCAAGCGCTTAGAAACGAGAGCACCTGAGCGAAGCCGTGCTCCCAATAAACGCCAGGGAACGGGTGAGAGATCACGGAAGACCGCGCAGTGTGGCAAACGCATCGTATTCGAAACACTGCAACATCCGCGGCTGCTCGCTAAATAACGCGCTACGCTGGTAAAAGCGCTTCCTCGCTCTAAAAGATGACAGGTGTGGCCATCCAGCTGAGTAAGCTCAGTACGGTATAGGTCATATGGATAACGTACGACTAACAGGCTATGTTTATGCTGTTATCCGGCATTTTACATATTATATTATATTATATTATATTATATTATATTATATTATATTATATTATATTATATTATTATATTGTATTATGTGAATTCATTGTTAATAATCCGTCGTCTACGTTAACATTAAATACTGACTTGTTGATTTAATTTAAGGGAATTATATGAAGGTACAACCTATAACTAGGGCCTATATTAGATGGGAATTCACTCTGTCATTAGAGATACTGGTCTGACCCATTTTGGTCCGACTGAAGCATACTGACCTTTCGGTGGTGGCCATCGCTGGCCTAGTTTCTCAATGAGCTGGTATAGAGGATAGCAGTCCTCCAAACTCAAGTTTGGCTCGCTGGTTTGACTCAGCAGAATCTTATTATATCTTGATAGCCAGTTGATTATTTGGACAAATGGGGAATGTAAAAACAGATAAAAAGTGAATAAAACAATAGTTCAATAAAATTAAATACACTTATTGAATACATAAATAAATAATAAATAAATAAATAAATAAATAAATGCTCTTGCTTAGCGGGGTGTAAGCTATTGTTAATTGTGCTTCATAAATGTCACCAGTAGGTAGCAAGCCAGAAATAGCTGCACCCACAGTATACACAGCGAGCAATAAACAAATCCAACTAAATAACCTGTGAAATGAGTTTCAGTCATTTCCCTGAAATGTTTTATAGAGTGGTTCAGATTATTATAGCTCCCTATAATATGTAGATATTTGAATGAATTATATTGATTCTGTTGGTCTTGGGTGTAGTGTTTAGGCAAGCATACATACAAACAGTCCAGTTTGATGTATGTTTTGGTACAGTTGGCCCAGTCTGATGTTTCTTTTTGGTATGGTTTGTATCTTTGCGTTGGTTGTGATGTTGTTTAGTTGCTTGGGAAGTGTTTTTTTGTTGTTATATCTAATTAATGTTGCTGCTGGTGGTAATCAGTTTGCACATTGGGGGGTCAGTACATTCCTGTTCTATTTTAAACTCCTGTCTTCAAAATAAATATTTATCTACAATGTTGCCTGACTGACTGTGTAATTCATGTTTAAGGAAACAGTTGCACCAGTGTCAGGGTAAACCATGATTTCCTTACACACACACACACACACACACACACACACACACACACACACACACACACACACACACACACACACACACACACACACACACTGCACACTCACACACAGTCACATATATAGTGTTATTCTCTGCAGTGTGTGTACCCCAAAGATCCCTCCCTGACTTGGGAGGTCCAAGTGCAAAATGAGGGCTGCATCTGTATTTCTGTATTTTATCTCTGCTGCCTCTTGTTCTACTTAAATTCAAACATTTAAGTATATTTGCCATTATTCTGATAATGCCCTCACCAGGAT
This sequence comes from Megalops atlanticus, assembly GCA_019176425.1. Taxonomy (NCBI): domain Eukaryota; kingdom Metazoa; phylum Chordata; class Actinopteri; order Elopiformes; family Megalopidae; genus Megalops; species Megalops atlanticus. The sequence goes on along the minus strand of CM032892.1, from coordinate 5,685,901 downwards.
AACAACCAGGCATATATAATGCATAATTCAACTTTACTTTTATGCTTTTAATCCCATCTTAATTTTCAAAATATGCTTTATATGGTTTACCACTTTACAGCACATTGTTTTTCTGCTTCTCTCAACTCTTTGTAAATCCTTTGTTTTTATTGTTGGTTATGTTCTTATCATTCATCATTTCTGTTCCAGGAATTTATTAACTGCTTTATTGTATTTCTTTATCAGTTCTGTGCAGAAATCTTGTGTCTGTGAAAGCCACTCAGTGAATAAAATGTTTTATTTTTCCCCTCCTTACTCCTGCATACTCTGTACACTTACAACTTGTTTCCATTAGCCAGGTTGACCCGAGGGTCGACAGCCTCCACACACACAGGTCTGTCTAAAAAATTAAAAGTCTGGACTCCCATGGGGCTCACGTGATGTCTCCATTCTGGAGGACATGTTCAGTGTTGTGAAAGATCAGGTCTATTTACAGGAGATGGCACAGTTTTCTTTCCAGTTATGACATCATTTTCATTGACATACCTACATCTGCCAAACCGTCCTCATGCCCTGGTCACCTGGAGCATAAGGTAGGCCAGCTGTACCTGGAGAGGCCCACTTTCAACCACACCTCACCGACACCTGACTGAAAGAGGAAACAGCATTTTCAGTTTGGCCATATTCAAAGTACATCTGGATATGTGTTAGTGGAAAGAAGCTAATACGGTAACAGTCTTTTTTTTCCACTTTGATTTCGGTGATAGTGACGTAGTAGATCGAACTCCCTGTAAATGATCAGCAGTCCCACAAAAATGAAATGACCTTTGTTGCCATGCTGGTTACCTCTCTATCACTGCTGCATTAAACCTCCCGTTTGTGGTTAGAATCCATCAGCCCTCTCTGACGCATTTTTTATTTATGATTTCCTACTTTACCCGGCTGTTTGTTTCCACTGGTGCAGACATAATCCATGTTAATGTTATATTGTGCTTGTGGGACTGTTGCACATGTCCATCACTGGAAATCTGTTTTTATAGGAATTCAGCTTAAACACAGTCCCTTTATAAAACTCTGTTAATGGAGATATTCCAAAACCCATTAGATCTGTTTTCATGTGCTTTAAATAAACATATATATGAAATCTCATTAAAGCATTTTGTTTGATGAAAAACCATCAGACTAACTGTGAGAACAGTAGCATATATAAAGCTACCATGTTAGGAAGATCATGAATCGATGGGGGAACAATACCAAATCTTAGCTGCTGATGAAAACATCACACTCACAGTTTAATAACATACAAACAAATCGCACTGCCACCCAGTGCCCTATATGATAGAAGTCACATCTACACATTTCGTTTAAGAAATGCAGCCAGCTGTCGAAAGCTCAGATGCAATGGCAGCAAGGGATGTCACCTCCTAAAGTATGTTATAGTCTATAAATACGATATGTAATCTGATTTCTCAGCTTCATATTGCACTTCAGGGAAATCCAATATAGAACACGTATTCATGACACCATACATGTGCTGATCGGTGCCTCTACCAACAAGCATCCTCCTTCTGCTGGAATTAGCCACCTGCCATAAACAGGCTGCGTTTCTGCTCAAATGTGACAAGGGAAGCTACGGTACGTGATGGGCAGCCTCATTAATCTTATTAAAATAATCTTTTTCCCCTAACGTAATCCTTAGCTTGTGCTGCCATGACTAGGGACTAGGGTGAGCAGGGTGCATTGTGGGAATTCAAGACCGATGAACAAGTGGGAGACACTTACACCAGCCATAGCAGCGTCATAAACTTCATTTGTTTTGCTTTATTTCTAACCTTCTGAAAACACAACAGAACACACTTATTCCTAATTCTCATTACACTGTAAACTGCTTGTATGCTATAAGCGGTCGAAGGAGTCGAAGCTGAAGGCGGAGGCTAGTTGAATCCAGGTAATATACACTGCACCCCTAACTGATTTAAGCAAGTGCTACTTATTTGTTTGTTTCTTAAATATTTCCCTTTTCTAAAAGTGGCTAATCCACAGTGCACTGTGGTGAGAATGAGCCTGGGACCGAGGCTATGGACCTCCTGGAAAACATGTTCATAACTCTTATGTCCTTGACTGTTTTTCCAGATCAATACATTGGTCAGTCCAACAGTTCAATAAATCAATTCAGTGAATCAATCTGAACAAACTATGGGCAAAGCTAAAGAAATGTTAAGTGTATTAGGGATTGCACATGTAAGCCAAAGCATATCTAATTCATTAAAAAAGAAAGCCCTGGGAAAAAACTGCTTTATAAACTTTTAAAAATGAATGCTTTCAACAGCCTCTAAAAGCAATATAGTGCTCACTACTATGGCCTAAATAATATACGAACCAGTATGCCACAGAAGGAGAGAGAAGATGCTATATGAAGCTTTATGGAACAGCCCGCACGGCCACAAAAGCCAGCATACTTTTGCTTTTATAGTGCATTCTCTTGTCTTTGTCACAGGCAATACACTGCAGTGGTCTGAAGAAATATCCTGCAAGACCGTTACTGCAGGCAGTGAGGATAGTTTAGTTTGCATATAAAGTACCAGTCAAGAGTTTGGACACACCTGATTAAAATAATGGGAAACATGCATTCAAAGACATTTTGAGCTAAAGACTTATGCTTAAATGCTTGAAATTTGTTTCTTTGACAAATATAAACAGTGAAATTTATGCCTATGTATGAAGCTCTTTCCAAAAATATATTTTAATGAAACAAACTGGCTCCTTTGAAGAATCTAAAATATAAGAGTTTCCATTTGTTTCACATGTTTTGGGTCACTGCATAATTCCATTTGTGTTATTTCATAGTTTTGATGTCTTTACTATTATTCTAAAATGTGGAAAATAGTAAAGAAGGAAGGTGTGTCCAAAGTTTTGACTGGTACTGTAGATCTGAACCATCTAACATTACTCAGAATATTAAGCACATTACAAGTATAAGATGACATTTGTGAAATGTTGACTCTCTATGGCAAAATGTCCGTTGCATCATGGCCTTATAAAGATGTAACTATGTGCATATACATTTATCTATCACTGTATATAATGCATTCTGGTTAAATTGACTGCAGAACGTCATTAAGTATTCACTTTAGGTACATGCATTAGATACTGTATACACAGCATTGGTATTTTACTCATGTAATAAGTGTGTCCTTGATCAAGGACACAGAACAATGAAAGCTCCACAGCTTTCCAAAAGATGTGAACTCCCTTGCCTCTCTCCATCATTGTATAAAACTGTAATACTCCGACCTCTACAGTGTTGTACCAGCTGAAAAACACCAGATGCAGTAAGTCACTCTCAATAAGCCTGTCAGTGCAATGAATAAGTGGTGTAGCTGTGTGCCGCAGAAAAAAAAGATGCACTGTTATCACTAAAACTACCCTACGGATGACACAGTCTGGGGAAAGGATCCAGGATATCGGGCTGCAGGGAGAAGCCGGAGCTCGTGTCGTTGGCGCTTCAAAACACACGCTAATGTGTGCAGTTTTTATAAACCTCATCATTGTGTTTAGACCAGAAGTGGGGAAGGTGAAAGGGGGTTAAATTAGTCTAGGTTAAGCATCAAGGTTAGGGATCTTGATTGGGTCTGAACACCATGATTACATATAGTTGTTTAAATATTTTGCACACATGAAATAACCTAGGGCTTGAGGTATACAGCAAGAGCTCCAGCTCCACCCTGGCGCCAGACCCTCCTGGAGAGGAGCTGGGATGAGGTGACCCATGTTTGCTACACTTCGTCATCCCCGCAACACCACTGTTGGGTCCTCCACACATGGACGCTGTTTTGGTTCCCCCCCAGAGCTTTTTGCAGCAATGTTATCCTCCTTCCGGAACTCTCCGACATCACAGTGCTGTCACATGAATTATTCAACCGTCTTTGCACAGGGAGGACAGCACAGTCATGCGGAGTTCACGATCTGGTTTACTTGTCAGGGGGAACAATGTCATCATTAACAGGGAAGTGCTTCTGACACCGGCCCCCCTCTCACAGAAGATGGTGAGACTCGAAGAACCAGAGGGAGAGACGGCTTCCATCTTGTTATTCCTGTCTTCCAGCAAAGACAAACAGACCTTTACAGTCCGAACACACAACAGGCTGGTGTTGTGAGGCTCTGTGGAAACAGTCCAACTTATTTAGGATGTGAGTCTTTACATTAAATTACATCATTGCCATTTGGCAGACACTCTTATCCACAGCAACTTGCGGAGGTTACAATTTTTACATGTCCATTTATACAGCTGGATATTTACTGAGGTAATTCTGGGTTAAGTACCTTGCCCAAGGAACAGCAACAACGCCCCAGCAGGGAACTGAACCAGCAACCTTGCGGTTATGAGCCCTGCTTCTTCCCACTATGCTACACTGCCACCCAAATCTTGAATTAAATGAAATGGTGATTGCTCTTGCATTTTTAAATCCTGTGGTATATGTATTCATCTAAACTGCAGTTTAAAACAGAATGAGAAGCAGAAGGCAACTTAGATTGAAACAGTGCTTTTCCACTGGAATTCATTCCACTGGGCTCTGCATATAGGGCAGGAGGTCCCTTACGTACACATGGAGATACTGCATCACTTATCATGCTGCACTTTGCATTCAGGGTGACTTGGTAAATGTGTTCCTTAACAAGATGGGAATTCCCGCCAGTGTTAACTTCAGATTCCACAAGACAACCACAGTTTTTTTTTCCCTTTTTTATGCGAACATGACCTTAATGCTGAAAAGATCAAAAAAGAGTTTGCAGGTACAGTACAAGGTCCAGGAAGAATACTTGAAAGAAATGATTTCTACACTAAGCGCATATTTTAACTCATATTTTATCTCATCGTAACATTGCCCTTGGCTGCTGTGTGCTGCATTCAGTAAGTGAGTAAATAATCAATGAACCACCAGTGAGTAGAAGACATTAAAAAAGAAAGAGAGGGAGGGAGGGAAACAGAGAGAGAGAGAGGCGGTACATTGGGTGTGAAACTTCAATTGTACACATTGTTGGCTACCCCTCGGGCAGATCCCAAGGACTGTGTGCAAGGGCTGGGTGCAATCTGAATGCATGGCTCGTTTGTCCCTGTAGTGCAGAACTCGCACCCAATCACAGAAGATACCGCCCTGCCGCGGGGACATCTTACGTGCCATTCACATTGGAGGTACCTGAAAGCGGATGAAACCGGATGAAACCACTTTTTGTCTCGAGAGCAACAGAGCAGGCCTTCGCTACTACAGCCCAAGGTAGACGCTACTTCTGTTGTCACCCCAGAGAGCACTGCAGCTGCAGGAGGAGTAACCACGACTTGAAGTGGAATGAGATAAGCACAGAGATTTCAAAAATGGACAACTGGATTAGTAATTTATAGTAATAATTATTTTTATGAAGGCAAATCCTTTGTCAGAGATTTATAAATGTGTGCATCCATTTTGAATTTATCTAGGGCTCAGACCCATAATGTTTTCTTGCAAATGTCATTTTAAAAAGCACACGTAGTAACCTATTCGCTTAGTCAGTTCAGACATTGCGTAATGAAACACACTGGGATCCAAGTGCGGTTAACAGTTTAATGCCAGAATCCAAAAGGCGTGGTCAGGGACAAAACAGGTCGTTAACAGGAATCAGAGGAGCAACAAAACCAGAATCCAAAATCACACAAGCAAGGTCCAAAAAACAGTCGAGAGGTCAAAAACACAGTAACAACAAGATGGAGTGACAAAGAGTAGGCTCAGTAATGAATCAAAGAGTCAATACCTCACAACGAGGTAACAAAACTGAGTCCTTATAAAGGCAGGGCTTGATTGGAATGAACCACAGGTGTGGTGGAGCCAGGCTGAGCGGGGCGTGGCTGAGCTTGCTGAGCAGGGCGTGGCTGAGCTGGCTGACTGGGAGCGGGTGTGACACATTGTCTGGCTGAATGAACTTCAGAGTGCTACTAACTGAATTCACATTGTCAGTCTGAAACAGACTGAACTGCTAGTGTGGTTGGCCTCCATTAGCACCACAATCCCAGGTTCAGATCCTTGAGAAAGACTTTTAAGATGAACTGCGTCAGTGAATTTGAAAGTTATATGAATGGGTCACATGAAAAAAATGTAAACTATTATTTAAGTTGGTCTGGATAAGGGTGTCTACCAGGTAAATAATTAATCATGACAAATTTACTGGTTATAACTTACAAAACACAACCCTAGGGCTGGGAAGTCTGTTTTCCATGTACACCCTCAATAATATAATTAGTTGTAATTGTGGGAGTTGAACTGTGCTGTTTATTCATTTGCCTCATCAAATACACATTTGTACCTTTGATACATCACTCAGATAACAGCATCTACCTAATGACTAAGTGTAAATGTAAATCATAAACCATTGCTTTTAACATTACAGACTTTACACACTGTCTGTGCACATAGGTTTGACAGAAGCTTTTCGATCCCTGAAGTCAGCCAACTGAATGAACTGCTGCTGGATAAATATACATTATTTTAAATTACGATTGCTATGGTAAATCTACCCACTTGTAAGGGAGGTTTCTGAGACCACTGTGGTCTTGGCTGCAGATAGCTGTAGGAAGCTTGGTGAGGGTCGCTGACAGGGGTGTGAACGGATCTGAGAGACAGATAATGACCTGTCCTCCTCAGGTTGGAATCACTGCTGGAGGTCTGAGCTCCGGGGCTCTAAGCAAGGGACCATGAGCCAGCTACCCCTTTCTCCCCACACAGGCGTGGTCATAAATCCTTTAGCTTCTCCACCTCTGTGAGCACTGGTGGATTTATACCATTACTGTAATCCAAATTTAATTTAAAGGACACACACACGTGCGCACACACACACACAAAGAAATCTGATGTTCTTACATAGGATACGGTTACAAGGAAACTTTTGTCATTGTCACTGCAGTTGCACTGATTATGACATTCAATAGAAGTGTCTGGAATGTTTCCCCCTGTAGGCCTGAGCAGAGAGAGAGGACAGTAGGAGGGAACAGAAGGAGTGTATTGACACAGAATAATACTCTGGCCTTTGGTGTGTATGAGGGAGAGATTAACATGGAGACTGATAAAAAGAAAGGGGTTCTTAAACCATATTCCTATGTCATTGCAGTTCATAGTGTAAGTCATCTGCAGTCTGTTTATTTAGAATTTTTCCACTGATACTATCCATTTCCTTTAGAGATCTCAGGTTGTTCAATGCCCTTTACCCTTGTCTGGACTCAATACACATTAAAGGATTGTGTGGCGTGTTTTTGTCCAGTTCTGGATTAACACAGAAAAAAAAATCAATGTACATATATGTATATGGAAAGACATTGCACTTTCCCTCTCACATTCAGTTTTGGCTGTTGTCCCAGTTTTTCGTGCAGTTTCACATGTAGGAAAAAGAAAATACAAGGCAGCTGTTTTCCGTGCAAATGATATTTTAAACAGAGTTCATCCAAAGAGGATAAACATAAGGCAGAACACTCAGTTCAACAGTCTTAGAACCAACTGATCAGGGAACTGTGGAGCATCCATCAAGTGACACAGCTACCAGGATCAGGGTCAAGAAACAGTAATCTTAACCCGGCAGCTGCCTCTTCCTGATCTGATCAATTGCTGCAAACGCTTCACTACATTTAAGCCAACGGTCAGAGGTACTGCTGCATCTGCACCACAAAAGGTAACAAGTAATGTACATAAAATAGTCATTTAGAAGGGTAATTCTTTTAACAAGGTAAAATGTGTCAGAGGAGTTTTATATCACATTTTACATTACAGTGGCCTTGTGTTCATGTAACATTTGTAAGTACTGTGAGAAATGTGTGTGTGCACGTATGCAATTTTACTTTGCAATATGCGTTGACAGTTTTCCTAGCAGTGTAACAAGGTGCACTTACATTAGATTACATTACTGGCATTTAGCAGATGCTCTCCTCCAGAGCAACTTACACAGGTTACAGTTTTTACGTGTTATCCATTTATACAGCTGAATTTTTACTGAGGCAATTGTGGGTTAAGTACCTTCCCCAAGGGTACAACAGCAGTGTCCCAGCATGGAATTGAACAAGCAACCTTTTCATGCTACATTGCTGCCACTGCCACAATTATAGATGACTAGAAAACATACTATTTCCTTATGTAATTATACATGCACAAGGCCTCTGTACATGAAAAGTTACCCAGTTTTAACGTGTGTGTTTGCATGTGTGTGTTGAGTGTCTCCAGGAGCAGCCCTGAGAAGCCAAAAAGCCATGCTACTCTAGAGGCCTAAAGGAGTGTGTGTGTGTGTGTGTGTGTGTGTTTGTGTGGGTGTAGTGGTCTAAATGAGGGTGACGTGAAAGATTCACCCCTTCTGTCATGTTGACTTCTCACCAGCCCACATCTTGACCTCCAGACTGTCCTTCCCTCGTCGTGGCAACAATCCCACCCCCGTTCCCTGCCTGTCACTGCAAACAGCTGATAGACACCCCCTCCCCCTGTTCCCTGCCACTGCAAACAGCTGAGAGACAGCCCGCTATGCTAAGACACAGTATAATAAATGTGAAACCTGTTTGACACAGCATGCTTTCTGTGCGCTTTTATTGTGGTGAGGACTAACCACGGACGGAATTTCCATTCAGGCCAGACAGTGCTGAGAGGCTAAGAACAAAATGCACAACACATTCAATCTCACATCATGCTACATTTAGCGGCTTAGCAAACAGCCTTATTCAGGGCACCTTACAGCTTAGTTTTTTTACATATAATGTGTTTTTATTATATAAAAAAACATTTTATAATGTGTGTTATATAATGTGTTTTTATAGATATTTATTGAAGCAATATAGTTTGAATTTTTTGCTCAAGGCTACAACAGTGCACCGATCAGGATTTGAACATCCAACCTTGTGGTGGCAAGCTCAGCTCTTTCACCATAGTATGAGGAATTGATGAGATACTTTGGGTTAATCAGTTAATGTTCATCATAATTTTACAACTGAATCATGAACACATATAACCTGTCAGACTGGGATCACCTGATTAGGCAGCGAGCAGTTGTACTTGTACTTGTACAGATCATGTTTACCTCTGGGATTGTGGTGACAGTTTGGTTTGACTGTCCAAACCTGTTATCTAATGCAATCTCATTTTGTATGCTTCACCTCTCCACAGATCTCCATGGACAAGTTATATCCAAACATGTACAACCCAAAGACCAAAGAGTTACAAGACAGGAAAGGGTGCAACTGCAGTGTGACTGACTGTTCCATTGAAAGTAAAAAAAGTAGTAGAAATATAGTATGCACGAACTAGAATCCAATAATAATAAAGAAATACATGTGGCATAACATTAACATTAACATATAACATTGTCTTACAATATACTTGCATGTGCAATCTGAAATCTATGCTAATGTCTTAATATCTGACTCAAACCTCAATGAAAAAGATCCTGAAAGGGGAGCAGGAGGTAACCAAGCAGGGCAGTAGGCCAAACTCAGGCCACACCTTTGCTTGCCATGTCATTTCCACAGCAGTCAGCAGAGACTGGGGTCCCATTTCACGCTTGCTCTTCCCACGCTGACAGATGCACCCTTCTCCATATGGACGCTTATAGATTCTACTGTAAAGCAGTTAGCCAGATGCACCCGCCGTCTGCGGGTGCTCCACCTGGTGGCGCACTTGAGATTGCAATGGCCCACAGTAGCACACATGCACTTCAAAGCATATGCAGTGTTTCCCTGTGCACAAGTCAGGGGGCTGACCCAGTTTACAAGACGCGCTTTGGAATTCTGATGCTCGAGTCTATTTTCACCCGCGGTGCCGGGCCAATTTGGATGGCAGATTTCTGTCAGCGTTACGAGAACCGCGAAATTTCAGAGCCGCCCCTTACCACCCACAAGGCAAAGGGGGGAAGGTGAAATATCTGATTTAAAAACGCTCTCGAAACTGTTACAGTGGGTACATGGGAGGTGGAAAAGATACCAACGGGTTCATTAGCAGCCTGGATTGGTTCAGGCCCACAATGCAGTTCTGCAGAGCACACGGTCGCCTACTTTACATTTGACCGATATATAATACTTCAGGGAGAAGTGGTGCTGAGTACACTTGGTCACTGGAGTGGGTTTACACTGGAGGAGAGATTTCTGACCAGGACAAGTTGTATAAATCTCCAGCATAAACAATATGAATAAAGTCCCCTACGTGCATCAACACTGTAATGTACCGCACTTCTTAATTAGCCTGGAAAAAATATGATGGAGGTATGGGTTTAATGAACCATTTTCAGTAGCACAATTGAGGACACTCTTCCGAAACAGACACTGAAAACGACATCATAAAGTTAATGTATGATTATCCCGTAAAAAATTACATCTGCTCATTTGTCAGTCACACAACAATATACTGGAATGAAATGAATAGAATAGGTACAAAAAAGGTCAAGGCAATCATACATATTGTAAGACATGAGAAATCAAGTATTTTTCAAGAGCCCACTGCTGAGTAAAGAACTCAGTAACAGAAGCAGCTATGTTAAAAACACAATTCTGCCATCTAGTGGTATACATCCTAAAGAATGGATCACCAATCTTCCCCATTCATTTGTTTACCACTGTATGTGCACATATTCTTTCTCCATGTAAGTCATTTCCTAAACACATCAAGGACCCAGGATATTAAAACAAAATGCATCTGAACAATTTATTAAATTGCTCAACAAGACACTTTTACCCGAGGGAGCTATCAATGCAAACACTTCATACATTTTCTATTATTTTCTATCTCAAGTCTGGACAACACTACAGTGTCAGCTTCTCATACTGCCAAGAGCCTCTTGGTGACAATCGACTGTGTCCTGTCTTCCCCGCCTACCCTCCTGGTCCAGGCCCTGGCCCTCTTCTGCCTGGATTACCACAACTCTATCCTTGCTGGCCTCCCTGCATGTGTGATCAGACCATTGCAACTCATCCAGACTGTCACTGGTCCACAGTCCCGCCAGATTCCCCCATGTCTTGCACCTCTTGATCTCCCTCCACTCCAAGTAATGGCATGTATGCTCTCCAAAACACTGGTGTTAGTCTACCAGGTGGTGAGGGGAATGGCTCCCTTGTCTTCAGTCCAACATCAATAGTTATACATTGAAAAACGTGCAATTGACATTTCTTGTTCATTCACCAGCATTAGAGTATAAACAGATATAATTGCAACAATTAGCCTACTATTTGGGGCCAAATCCAAAGGACAAAAATAGCTGAATAAAATGGGTAAATTAGAGGACTACCATTCAATAATAACAAGTCAAGAGGACAGCTGCAGCCTTTTAATAATTATTACATTGTAAACTGAAGCTAGCTATCTGGATTCAATGTTTGCTGACTCATAACGCAAGTTATTTAAGGTATTTTTAAACTGAAAGGGAAAGATAGCTTTTCTGTACTGCTATAAAGACATGGGTTCGTGTGCCATCTTATTCACAGCCTGATGTTTATGGATTATGACCATAAATTGTACTCCCTTAACCTGGCCACTTTACAGCCTTCTCTACATTCTGAACACCTGTGGACTCTGCACCAGCAGTACCATTAATGTTTTTACCAGCTACTGCCAAGATATACCTCCTGGGCTCTACACCACCATCTACATTTATTTACAAAAAAATCTGCAACACATCTGTAATAGCATCACGTTTATTTTACCATCAGTGGTAAGGGTGCAGTGCAGCCTATCAGTGGTTCCTGTCTCAGATGTTTAGAATAAGTGGTTTATTTTGACAATGCGCTTTTGGCGATTCATTTCACATCTAATCAATCTAACGCTGCAGAACAGTTTTTTCCGACTAAATATTACGTCAGAGGCCCAACTCTCTCTATTTTCAATGTTACCGCTGCAGTAACTTCGAACTATATGTAGAGTTTATACAAAACATTTTGTATATTCATATACTTGCAAAAAAAGCGATGGAATCGTTATGTGCAAACAAAAAATGAACTCTCAGTTCTTGCCGCGGCTTCTGCAAAAAAATCCTTTCCCATTATTTTGTCTTATACCATCCAATGTCGTTAAAGTTAGTCTGAGTTCAGTCATTTTTAATAAGTCTGCTATGATTCTGCAACCTTTCAGAATTAGATGGGAAATTCCTTCCTCGGAAACTGAACCATGAGCTGTGCAGCAAACCAATATGGCCCTGCATAGGATCACGTGACTATGAAACAAGGAAGCGGCAGTCGATTTGTTTTCATCGAAATTGTACGTTAATCATTCAGAATAACATTTTAAATGAAGAAAGACATTACAGATAACTATAACGAATCGCTTACTATTTAGATCGATTGTGTGGGTAGCCAACATTGTAACGTCACTGATTGTTTCACTTTCACCACCTCGCTAGCTAGCTCACTTAGCAGGTATTACCTAGAATCAAGCTAGACTACACATAATATCCATCTTGACTGACGTTCCCTAATGTTTGTCAAACATTATTTGATTAGTATTAGCTAGCTAGTTAGCTAGCCGCATACCAAGCCAAATTAGTCGAAGCAAGCCACTATTTGTTGCTGACTATTATGCCCTCCACATTACACTTTTCCTTTCAAATGCTACTGCTGCTAGCTTCTCCGTGTCTTGGCCAACCGCGTGTTTTGCCGCGAAAAAGACCGCATTTGACAGACGTATGACGTCATCATAAAGGCGGGTTTTAGATGGAAAGTGCTGGAAAAAACCGAAGCGCAACCCACTTAGACTGGCTAAATATCCTTCCGTGGCAATGTAATGTATTGTAGTCAATGCGGGGTAATTATTAATATTTAACTGGAGTGCCGCAATAGCAATTTGATTAACAAACGTGTTCCACAATATTAATTAATCATTCATTCCAGAACAGGTTCAGTGAAAAACGAACAAAATAGGAAGGAAAAAAGATATTTAAAATACATAACATATATACATACACACACACACACGCGGTGATGACATGCGTGTGTGTGTATCTCATATTTTTAGATAGATAGATAGATTTAGATAGAGAGAGAGAGAGAGAGAGAGAGAGAGAGAGAGGTAGATGTGGGTCAATCATTCTGATCCTTAATATATGCTAGTTTTGGAGTAGGATGTTACTCGCTATTATGCCCATGTTATTGCCGCTTGAGTGACTTGCACTATGTAAAACTTGTCACGAGGACCTTACCATATTAGACAAGTAGACAAATGTTACCACAGCATGCATGTGAAAACTTGGAATGTGCATCACCGATATACTGATGCTTAACTGTTCTATGGCTCGCAAAATAAAATATTCCAACAATGTGATCCTGCGTTTCTTCCCAAACACTGAACTACATTTCAGTATTTATTTTTATTTGAACAATGATGTAAATAATACAACAGTGATGTAATGATAGAGTGCAGGACTAACCACACAACTGGTCACATTTTAACCGTTATGTTGATCAGGCTAAGTGGGATAACAGGAAAAAAAAACAAACGGGAGGCCCCATTAATAGACATTATATAACACTGACATAATACTTAAGCCCTGATGATCGAAGATTGCATGCCAGATAGAAAGCCAGCAATGCTGGTAATCATTAGTCTATAAACTCTTCATGTAATAACTAACCCATCTCATTATTTTCATTTTTCAATGTAACTTTATTTTTAAATGAGCACAGAAATGCACGTTGTGCAAAAGTTACATGTTTTAAAACATTCCAATTCTGTTTGCAAAGCTCAGAGACACACTATATATACAAGGAAATAGCCCTAGTGTTGTGAGAACGCCGCATAAAACGAGGCCTGCTGCCGCGGATGGATACGCCCGCACACACAGAGGCTATAAAGATATCGGTCTTTTAAAACGCAATTCCCTTTCTATTTCGTAGCGTCAGGGTGCAGAAGGGACCGGACAAATTGGTCGCATTTTATTCAAGAAACGCAAGATAAACTCAACGAAACGAAAAGGTATGTTAATGTGTATTCCTAAAATACGCGAGACAACGTTAAATTAATTTGCTCTGTCGACTGGCGAAGTCTGTACAAAATGTACGAGGCTATGAAGAATAGATGGGGCCCCGCATCATTGAAACCCATCGGTTGTATTGATCAGGTGTAATGCTTACTGTTTGGCCTATTAACGCCTTAGTTATGTTAAATGCCACAGCTAGCAGGTTCCATTTGACTAATTTGATAGGTTTTGTCGGTCTGATAGCTGTTGGCTAACGTTACTATTTATCCATTGTTGACTGAGTGTGACTTCGGGGTGTCTGCTTACACACCCGTCTTAATTGTTAGCGCTTCCCCGCATTGTGCGCTCCGAGCCTCTTCACAGTTGAACTGGCAAACTGGACTAGGTCCTAGGTGTTTGAAACACCTGCTTTTAAATGTTTGTTTGTAAAAGCCTAAAATGTGTTACCGTTGTATTTATGAGGGTCATTAACAGTTTTCCGGGCTTGCTGTTGACGGTTTCGGATTACTGCGATTACTACTTGGCTGGGATGGCACCTGGCGTGTGGTTACCAAATGGAAATGACTGGTTAACAAGCTAACAAGCATGACCTATGGATCTAACGTGTTTTTTTAGTTATGCGATTTCCAGGTAGCCAGCCGTGTACTACTCGATGGCTATGTAACTGTTTGGCCAGATGGCCTCTCTTGTCAGATATTTAAAGTAGCGTCACGGCGTTGTGTTATCATAACGAACGAAAATGTAGTCTTTAAATGTAGTTTTGATTATTGAAGCTTAGTACTGGGACCCACTCTGTTGGCTACCCACGTGTTTGGTGCGGCCGTTGTCTCCCCCGAGGTTGTCGCCATGTTGTCTTGCTCAGCCGGTAGTGTTGCGCAACATCCGGAGGTGTGCCGTGAAAGCGAGGAAATGTAAAATGGACTGAATGATTGTGCAGAAAATCGGGACCTAACAATGGAGCGTGTCTTCGTTAAATCCTGAGCCGATATGAATGGTTCAACTTTTTTGTATGTAGCAGAAGCATATTCAGTTGCCTTTTGTATCAGATCAAGTGGGTTAATAATTAGGCTATACTGATTGCGTTGTTGGCTAACTGTACGAAGAGAAGAAATAGGTCAGCTACTTCACGATATAACTGGATGGCCAACCTTTAACATGCAGGAGGATTAATGTCAGTTATGTGTCATGCAGTAGAGAGGGTCTGCAGTTGTCCTTCCTTGTGCAATGCAGTATTGTCTCGTCATCCTAGCCGGCACCATTACATTAACTTTTTTTTTTTCCCCCCGACCAGTCCACGAACGAAGTGGTTTTCGAACGCCTTGAGTCGATACTAGATCTTAATTACTCAGGTTACGCCAGGGCAATTCTGATGTAGGTGACCTAGCTCTACCAGTGGCATGGTTGGTTCATACTAGATTGAGGGCACATAGTAGCCACACCCATTATGGGGTTCCTGACACTTTCCCCATGGCTGGTGGTAGGCACTTGCATTTGATGGACATTAATTTGTAATTTGCTTTTTTCCAGATGCCTGAAGAAATGCGCCAAGAGGAGGAGACTGAGACCTTTGCCTTCCAGGCAGAGATTGCTCAGTTGATGTCCCTGATCATCAACACCTTCTATTCCAACAAGGAGATCTTCCTCAGGGAGCTCGTCTCAAACGCCTCTGATGTAAGCGGCTCCACCCACATTGCATTCAGTGCGGTCATTGGGTCCCAAGTGTACGATCAGTTCGCATCATGACATTACATTCATTTAGCAGACACTCTTATCCAGAGTGACTTCCAGCACAAAAGAACAGAAGTGGGTCCATTCAAGTTGAATGAGCAGTAGCGTCAGACCAGGCGAACAACACTCAGACCAGTGAGTGTGAACATAACACTATTCAAGTCCTACCACAAGCTGACCTCTGCTAACCTGACTAGGCAGCCTAGAAACTAAGGGAAGCAAAGTACACACACTACTACACGTAAGATAAACGGCAAGTAATACAAGTAGCAGATGTTAGGGGGTGGAGATCAAAGCAGATGGCCCCATAGTGGTGATAACTTTGTCCTCCACTGAATTCTTCAATCTGCAGGCTCTGGACAAAATCCGTTATGAAAGCTTGACAGACCCCAGTAAGCTGGACAGCGGGAAGGAGCTGAAGATTGACATCATCCCCAACAAGCACGAGCGCACGCTCACCCTCATCGACACTGGAATCGGAATGACCAAAGCCGACCTCATCAACAACCTGGGCACCATCGCCAAGTCCGGCACCAAGGCCTTCATGGAGGCTCTGCAGGTACGTCTGTGTGATGTGCTGTTTGCATGTGATTTGAATTATGTTGTCTCTTCAGTTTTTATTAAACGTTATTCTGATGGGGATTAGACAGATGTAGTGTTTTCCCTCCCTACAGCCATTGAGAAGGATGGGGACAGGTTCTTGAAATTAATTGAACTGTGGGCAAAATTGTAACTCTTGTAGTCAGTGGTCTCCCTCTAGCTCCAGTTGTAATACAGGGCACCCTTAATGCTAATTAGCTCAGATTTGGCTCCATCTGGGTGATGTCCAGCGTTTGGGGCATGTTTGGCATCACGTAAATGTCTGATGCTTAACGTGGTCCTGTTTCCCTTTAGGCTGGGGCTGACATTTCCATGATTGGCCAGTTTGGTGTGGGTTTCTATTCCGCCTACCTCGTGGCTGAGAAGGTGGTTGTCATCACCAAGCACAATGACGATGAGCAGTATGCTTGGGAGTCTTCCGCTGGCGGGTCCTTCACTGTCAGGCTGGACCATGGTATGTTAACACAGCTCTGAAAACCGAAGTAAACATTAAGTGTCTTGAGATGGACCCTTGATGCTAGTCCACATTAAATTCTTGGTACAATGCATGGTCAACATTTTACGCATTGAGCCATGTGTGTCACAAAATGCACAGCACAAGATCATAACCTGTCAGGCAAACATAAAATGCATAAACCACAGATTGCAAAAAGGCATTAATTGGTGCCATGGTGACATGTGAATGTTTCCTTGTGTTGAATTCTGGGTATTGTGGTCAGAGAATGATTTCCACAAGGCGTTTTTCTGTTTGTTTTGCAGGTGAACCTATTGGCCGAGGTACCAAAGTCATCTTGCACCTGAAAGAGGACCAGACTGAGTACATTGAGGAGAAGAGGGTCAAGGAGGTTGTGAAGAAGCACTCTCAGTTCATTGGTTACCCCATCACCCTCTTTGTAAGTATAGCATCAAAGAAATTGTGATGGAATGGTTAGGCTTCATAAACCCTGTAATGGGTGTTGGTGTCATGTATAGTCAATCACTGATTTGGCTTAACTAGTCAAAACTTTTCTGTCCAAAGCAAAAGCAAAATGGTGGTTTCAGTGTGTTAATGACAGCATCATCCATTTTTGGTATCACAAAACCTCATTTTCCCATTTCTGCATGCCACCCTTTCCAAATGTGTTTCAGTTCTGTTGCATTGAAAATCCAATGTATATGATACACAGTTGTTCATAAGCAAACTTTGTAAAGCTTTGCTTTTTTTAATGGTCTTGTAAGAAGTGAAGATGGAGCCTTATCACAAACCCTGCTAGAGACAGAGTATGGGCAAAGATTGAACGTTTTTCCCATTGTTCTCAGGTGGAAAAGGAGCGCGACAAGGAAATCAGCGACGACGAGGCAGAGGAGGAGAAGGCCGAGAAGGAAGAGAAAGAGGAAGAGGAGGACAAGCCCAAAATCGAGGACGTGGGGTCCGACGACGAGGAGGAAGCCAAGGACAAGAAGAAGAAGAAGAAGATCAAGGAGAAGTACATCGACCAGGAGGAGCTGAACAAGACCAAGCCCATCTGGACGAGGAACCCCGACGACATCACCAACGAGGAGTACGGGGAGTTCTACAAGAGCTTGACCAATGACTGGGAGGACCACCTGGCTGTGAAGGTGAGGCTTGGGGGTTTGTGTGATGGCGCGAGGGGTGCGGAGCTCCTCTTCCCCTCAGATGTTTTCCCCCCGTTACCCTGTGTGCTGACCGCTGTCTCTCTGCCCCTGCAGCACTTCTCCGTGGAGGGCCAGCTGGAGTTCCGTGCCCTGCTCTTCATCCCAAGGCGTGCGCCCTTTGACCTCTTCGAGAACAAGAAGAAGAAGAACAACATCAAGCTGTACGTCAGGAGGGTCTTCATCATGGACAGCTGCGAGGAGCTCATCCCCGAGTACCTGAGTAAGAATGCGGGTTTACTTAAATCGGGTGGATCTCAGCTCTATGACCGGGTCACTGTAGATTTGTGAACATTACGAATGCATCCATAGTGCCAAGCTGAAATCCTGCAGCTTCATTCTCAGTTTGACATTGTGTTTAGTCTGTCAGTAGCTTTGTTTTGTGGCAGACATAATTTATGAAACATTTCCTTAACTGGTCAGTTGCATTACATATTACATTAGTTAAGAATGGAAGTACTGCACTACCTGGTTAATGCAAACAACCCACTCAGCTTTTGTTGCCTTTGTTCATATTTCAAATGTGGATCAACCTTTTTTCACCAGTCAAAACCATGAGTTTCTTTCAAGGTTTAGGGAACTTTGGTTCCGGAATAATGTCCGGCCATATGGACAGACCTTTGTTCTTTTTATGTGGCCAATCTGCATTGCCCCTCTGGAGCTGGGTATTTATTTGTGTGTTCCTCTGCAGACTTCATCCGTGGTGTTGTGGACTCTGAGGATCTTCCCCTGAACATCTCCAGAGAGATGCTGCAGCAGAGCAAAATCCTGAAGGTGATTCGGAAGAACATCGTGAAGAAATGCCTGGAGCTTTTTGCCGAGCTGGCTGAGGACAAGGACAACTACAAGAAGTTCTACGAAGCCTTTTCCAAGAACCTCAAGGTAGTTAACTCCTGACTTCAGTGGTACTAAGACTGAGACTTAATTTGACTTGGGTTTCCTTATCACAATTGCAGAGTGAACCCAGTGCTTTGGGGAAGTTCTGACACTCTCTCCTTGACAGCTCCAGCTAGGTCAGACATTTGACACTCGTACTAGACTGCTATGTCTGACCCTACAGATTACTATGAAGTGTTCTGGCAGTGCAATGGTTAACTGTCAGATGTGCCACCTGCATCTGTGCAGTCAGCGGGGGTTCTCTGTGGCTGCCAGAAAACGCTGTTGCGAGAAGAATGGAGGTGTTGGTTGCAGCAGGCCGAGGTGGTGGTACAGTGCTTCTCAGAAATGCAAATATGACATGACTAGAGTCTTCGGCAGATCAGGTGTCAAACATGAATGTGGAGGAGTAGAGCTTGTTAAAGTCAAGCTTCTCGTGTAGTGTTCTTGAGATCGGCAGTAAAATGTTTGGATGTGGCGGGGATACTGCTGCACGCTGGTGTCCCTGGCAGAACAGAAAGGGCTATGTGCAGTGTGTTTGAGAAGCATCTGTTTGCCTGAAATTTGGTGAAAAATGATGAAGCACATGCTGTTATGGAATCGATCAGGTTGATTGACTTTGATCGTTCTCTAACGGTGAGTTTCGGTTTTCCCGTCATTTGCAGTTGGGCATCCATGAGGACTCCCAGAACCGCAAGAAGCTGTCAGAGCTGCTGCGCTACCACAGCTCCCAGTCTGGAGATGAGATGACCTCCCTCACGGAGTACCTGAGCCGCATGAAGGAGAACCAGAAGTCCATCTACTACATCACTGGTAAGCTTCATGGGTCCCCAAAATGTGTATGAGTTGGAGAGAGTGGGGTTATGTTGTACAAATGAGTTTGACAAGGTGGGGCTGTTGTGTACATTGTCATTTAGCAAACGCTCTTGTCCAGACCAACTTGCATAGGTCACAATTTTTACGTTATCCATTTATACAGATTTTTGAGAGTTCTGTTAAGTACCTTGCACAAGGGTACAGCAGCACTATCCCAACGGGGGATTGAACCAGCAGCCTTTCGAGAACAATCACTGCTCCTAACCACTACACTGCATTGCAGCTACTATTACTCTCCATTCTCACATTCTGGTGGCTCGTCCAAGACTGAGCACAAAATTAAGTTCAAACTAATGTACTAGAATACTGAACTTTGATCGAATGTATTCATGTTCATATAATGCATTGCAGTACAGTGTTAAGGATGCTGCTTTTCACACTTGCTGAAAGGGTTGCTTTGTGGTGTCGCTCAGGTGAGAGCAAGGACCAGGTGGCCAATTCTGCCTTCGTGGAGAGAGTGCGCAAGCGCGGCTTCGAGGTCCTCTACATGACGGAGCCCATCGATGAGTACTGCGTCCAGCAGCTGAAGGAGTTCGACGGGAAGACGCTCGTCTCCGTCACCAAGGAGGGCCTGGAGCTGCCCGAGGATGAGGAGGAGAAGAAGAAAATGGAGGAGGACAAGGCCAAGTTCGAGAACCTCTGCAAGCTCATGAAGGAGATCCTCGACAAGAAAGTGGAAAAGGTGTGTGTGTGCGTGCGCGCACAGTGTAAAGGCCACTCTTCCTTTCAAATTCAGGAGCATCCAGTCATGTTGGGTTTGATAGTTAAGTAGCCATGGGAATGACTCGGGCGAGCGCTGATGTCATTTCACTATTTTGGTTGCTCACAGGCATCCTAGTGCACCGTAGCCAAATGGCACTCTGGGTGAGTCACTGTCCTTGTAGCTTAAGGCTGCTGGATGGATGCGGTTTGCCACTTTGTGTGGTTTGTGGCAGTTGAAGTATTTAGCTTTGCCATTGTCAGTGGAATGAAATGGCAAAAGTGTGGCAATTAGTTGTAGATGCTTGAGAGAGGCTGTATTCGACAGCAGCAGTAGGCAGTTGATTTGAGACTTATTAGCTAAGTGTTTTGAGTGAAATCTAACATGTATTCCCTGCACGATTTTGCTGACTTGTTGCTACTGCGTCTGCTTTGAGGTTTTTATGGTGTGAGCTAACCCAAACTCGGCACAGTTGGTGTGGTTAAACCTGAATGCTGCAAACACAGGGTCGGTACCTGGCTCACGCTGCCCTCGGTTCTGTCCCGCAGGTCACGGTGTCCAACCGCCTGGTCTCCTCGCCGTGTTGCATCGTCACCAGCACCTACGGCTGGACGGCCAACATGGAGCGCATCATGAAGGCCCAGGCCCTGAGGGACAACTCCACCATGGGCTACATGATGGCCAAGAAGCACCTGGAGATCAACCCCGACCACCCCATCATCGAGACGCTCCGGCAGAAGGCCGAGGTGGACAAGAACGACAAGGCAGTGAAGGACCTGGTCATCCTGCTGTTCGAGACCGCCCTGCTGTCCTCCGGCTTCTCGCTGGACGACCCCCAGACGCACTCCAACCGCATCTACAGGATGATCAAACTCGGACTGGGTAAGCTGCAAGCCCTGTCACTGGGGCAACATCCACATTTACAGTTAACATGTTACCCAGAAATTGCGAAACTTAAACGGCTTAGGCACATTGGGTGTTGATACTTACTGAATTTTCAGCAAGTAACTCTCACATCTAAGTACTTTTCTCTAAGGTACAGTGGACGTCCTAGGATTCAAATCTTAACGTTTTGCTGAGAAGTCCAGGTCTCTGCATTATTTCCCTTGGTGCACTGTGCACATTCTTTAGGAGGTGTTGAATTTTGGCTCATTCTAAATATTTTGGATAATCAAAAAAATTTTTTTCCTCTTACCAGGAATTGACGACGATGACATCCCCACAGAAGAACCAGGCACTGCACCAGCTCCTGAGGAGATTCCACCACTAGAGGGCGACGACGACACTTCACGCATGGAAGAAGTGGACTAAGAGGCTTTGTGCCATCCTCTACCTCACTTTTCCAACGAATGCCCCTTTTTTTTTTTTGGTTTGGTTTTGTTTTTGCTTTTTGCCCCACCCCCCACTTTCATGGGAAGCCTGGTCAGTGTCTTACGGTAAATTTGTGAAACTGATGACGTAAAGTTTAGTGGACCAGTGTTGCTCTCTGTCAGTAGCCTTGTTCTGAGGGGAAACCAGATGTCGATTTTGTGTAAATGTTTAGCAGTGAGAAGCATGTGTCCGGCGTTGCCCTGTTGCACTGGGTGAGAGTGAAGACTGGTGGGTGCGTGTGTGCACGGGGGAGATGTACATTCCTGTGTCCTGAGATGGGGGATGGGACTCGGGCACAGCACACACATGGGAAAACGGACTTTCCAGCTGTGTCTGTATTCAGTCTTGTCTTTCATTTTTGCTAAAAATGAATAAAAGACCTTTAAGATATCTTGCTCTGTGTTAAGGTGTAATTTATTTATGAAATGAGGTAAATGAAGATGCCAGTTTTTAGATGGTGTGGTTTTACTCTGTTTTTAAGTAGCAGCTGAATATGGCCTGCAAGGATCAGTGCTGACAGCCATCGGCTTGATGATAATGTGGAGAAGTTTCTCTTTCCCATCAGTAAAATGGTCATTTTTAATAGAATACAGAACACCACATACCACAAACTCTTAACCCAATAAAGCCAGCCAAATGTCCTCTAAAGTAATGCAGGATTTTATGGCAAATTGTGAATAAGAATATTGATTGTTGAACCCTCTAGATGACAATATAAGAGTTTGTACTCCCACACCTAGGCCAGTGCTTCTACTCCTGATGGCACCCTGTCCTGCATATCTTCTATCTATCCTTGCTGCTTGATTAAATCAGATGTGCTCAGCTAATAAAATGTGCCACTGATGAGTTCAGTCAGGTAGGTAGAGCAAGGCTAGAAGACATGCAGGACAGGGTGCCGCCAGGAGTAGGGTTGACAAACGCTGACCTAGGCTACCATTAAAGGAATGGATGCACTGCCCAGAGTTCTGTTGAACTTAATCTGAATTGTAGCGCCAGTGTTCAGTGTATGAAGTAGAGAATGCAAGCAGAGTAAGCTGGGCATTTCCCCACAATTCACAAGCTTCCCAGAAATTCACCTGCTGTTTCATGTACTTCATTCCATGGTCATGCCGTGGTGAATAAACCACAAGCCCTCTCTGGGGAAGGAACATTGTTTGTGATGCTTCCTGTTGTGTTTCATATGTAATGGAGGAGCACATGTTTTTTTGCAACATAATAAAATGTGGTGTTAGAAATGTATTTTAGGCTTTTATATGGTTCATGTTTCGGCATGTAGATCATTATGGACACATTGGGGGATATCAGATTTTCTGGGGTTTTTATTTTAGTATAATGAAGTTTTCCCTGACAGAAAGATGCACCCATTTTTTGATGACCACCTCAAGCCCTTGTGATTCTGCAAGTCATTCATAAAATTCAGCTATAAAATTTCTCTAAATTTCTGTAAATTTTTTTTTCTGTAGATTTATTCTGCACATGTCTTTATCCAATTTTGGAGTTTGACTTTTATTAAGTGACATTAAATTGATCCTCTTAATATAACTTTTTTCCAACACCAGCGTTTGAGGAAATCAGAATTGGGGTAAAGTATAACTTTACTGCTGTTGAAGCTTTGGGATTTTTTAGGAGAAGAAATATATTTAACCCAAAACATGAAATTAAAGGTATACTGACTGTGGTAGGATGTGCTTTATGTTAAACTATGATTAGTGTTTTCACACATTTAACTTGCTGTGTCAGCCAGTGATATCTATACCTGTAGGCAAACAAAAATGTTCTAAGAATCTGTCTTCAGTGGACTTGACATTTGAAAAGGTATTCAGAGTATTCAAAGAAATTTTGAATATCTGTCATATGCTTGAAATGACAATATCTGCCACATGGCAAAAAAAGCACTAATGCAGATCAGAGGTTACATTACATTATTGTTATTTAGCAGACACTCTTACCCAGAGCAACTCACATAGGTTTTTACATGCTATCCATTTATACAGCTTTAGATTTACTGAGGCAGTTGTGGATTAGGTGCCTTGCCTAAGGCTTCAACAGCAATGCCCCACTGGGGACTCAAACCAGCAACCTTTCAGTTACCAGCCCTGCTCCTTATCACTATGCTACACTGCCACCCCCACTGAGGTGCATTTGGCTGAGCTCACTGAAGCAACTGGGGCTCCAAAGTTCTGCTTACTCAGATGCCCTCTAGTGTTTCAGAAGTGCCTGCACTCTGATTGGCTGGTTGGAGAAATGCACATCACACCACACTTGCCTACAAATCCCTCCATGCACTGGTCACAGGGAAGTCCAAGCACCGGCTCAGCACCTCCGCAACACTCTATTTCACTACGCTCTGAGTGGACACCTTTGTGGGGGAAGATTTGCTGGTTTACCATAACATTTACCTCAGCGCAGACCAGGCTCGGCTAACAGTCAAAAGTCTCGATGACACATCCGCCTTACAGTACTTCACCTGCCTTCAGCCTCGAGCACGAGGACTGGGACACCCCCCCCCCACCTCCACCTCCACCTCCACCCCCACCCCCCACACACCTCTGAGAAGAATAATCGCCTCATCTGTCAGACAGCGTCTTCATTTACAAACCCCATCTCTACTTTCGTTTCTGATCCTGTGAAGGAGTAAAAACCTGAGCTTCCTGACTGACCCATCAGTCAAAGTTCAACTTTTTCCCCGAAGGCCACCATCCCCCGGTTGTGGTAAAGACAGCTAAGTGTGGACACATGACCCCGAGTGTCCGATGCCGTTTCACATTCTATCACAATCTTCAAAATGAATAAAATAGTGATGATAACACTACAATCATTATTATAGGGTTTATATATTTACATCAGGCTGTACATAATTTTATCATTATTTTACTTGCTTTATATTGCTCTTCACATAATATAAAAAGACTAAACACTATTGGACCAGTAATGCTGTCATCTTCTCTATAACACCATAAATTTCAGTTTCAGAATGCAA
Organism: Megalops atlanticus; assembly: GCA_019176425.1. Lineage (NCBI taxonomy): Eukaryota > Metazoa > Chordata > Actinopteri > Elopiformes > Megalopidae > Megalops > Megalops atlanticus. Next base: position 5,661,185 of record CM032892.1, on the reverse strand, counting down.
TGATCGTAAGCCTATTATTCTCACATATTCTCACAGTTCCAAGCTCCACACAAGGGTTAACACCCCTGTCCCTCTCTCATATCAATTGGTGCCTTGGGACCTTGAATGACTTTCCCTCTCACTGCACTGGGGCATTGGGACTATTTGACCCAGAGGGAAGACTGTCACCTACTGATCTGCCAACACCTACCAGCAGCTACCGGGTTTCCCAAGGTGATCTGCCACCCATGTGCAAACTTAGCCCAGACCTTTCCAATTACCTTTCCACTCCACAAACTGCATTTTCTGCAGTTCTTAACAATTTCTTATTTTTTAACTCCCAACAGAAAATTTTGCATGGATCAATGTGTATTTTACTAGAACAAACAACAAACAAAAACCATTCCATAAAAAATGGATAAATATCTCTAATAATGACCATGTTAATTCAAATTAAAACTTGGAGCTAAGAGAAAACAGTGACTGATAAGAAATCTACATTTTCTGTTCCAAAGGATGGCTGAAAATGTCACGTCACACATATCAGTAGTACTTATAAATCACATGACTTGTTGTAAAATGGAAGGGGGGATGGAGGGTGGGAGGGGTGGAGGGGGCCAGTTTTTGCACGGCAAGCGCTTTAATATCACCCAAAAATGACTCAGTCCAAAACATCTGCCGTACGTGACCTGGAAGACACAGGGCCCGCGTGGGAGTCTTACTCACTCCCGCCCCCTTCTCAACGGTGCCCTTTGAGTCATTCTGATTAAAACACGCGGCCTGGCGATGGAAGAGCAGACAACCCCTGCTTTCTGTATCAAAACAGAACTAGGTTTTGTTCAGAACAAGACGGAGGACGCCATCCCCTTCGGTCGCTTCATAACAGGATGTTTTGTTATGAAAAAAATATTCTCCATTTATACTCTGACATCCTGTATGAAGTGACTCGATCGTTGTCTGTGTCATGGTTAAAAATGTATCGAAACTGCATACAGACCTATATCCAGAGAGCTGAAATGAACTGCATCAACACAGAAGTGGTTAATTTAGTCTAAAGAGATTTTTTTTTCTGGAAAAAATTATGTCATGACATGGCTCTCAATCAGTGTTGTGGTCTGCCTGATATCATCTTTCACAAGAAAAGTCACTCCCATAAAAACATGCAGTTTTTCACATCCACTACAATATAAAAAAATACCATAAAATGGAAAGTGGCCTTTAAGTTCCACAGAATGTTTCCAAACATCTCATCTCACTGTACAGCTAAGCAGGTATTTGGCCAGCTAGAATTTATCCTGAATTGCTTCACACCACTTGAAACTTGAAATATGTACACTACTTACAGAAACGAATGTGACTACTTTAGGGATTTTTCATTTGTGGAGTACATTGATCTGGAAAAAAAAATGAAACCTGGGAAAAAAGAAGAGGGTAAATGAAATAACATTTCAGAACATGTACAGTGTGGTAGGTGATTACACATTTCGTCAGCACAGCCAGTCAGTGTTTTAACCACAACTCAACACGCAGAGTGCTACAGCAACACTGTCAGACAGTAACAAAGCCACAGGTAAACAAAGGAAACCAGGGCAGATTTACTGATAAACAGGCCAGCCTAACAATCGCATTAATAAAACTATTACAATTACATGAAGGGAACACAACATACCTTCAAGAGGCCAATCACCAACATCAGCGTATTTGCTGGTGGCTACAGAAGGTTATGTCAATCCAATCTCTGATAAAAACAATCTGTCAATAACAGTGGGAAGTAAGTAACATGGTTAGGGAACTTTGCATATTCCACTGCTTACTGTACCGCCTGTACCAATTTAAATTCCAGTGGGGCCACTGGTGGGCAAATATCCAATCAAAGCTCTTTTGGATCTGACAAGATGAGAGGAGAGTGTAGCTCTTGAAGTATGACCTGCCTTTGGTTTCAGAGCTTGTGATTTCCTGTGGAAATTTGTGTCTCTTCTGTACCTTTTCTCAGCTCACATTTCAATGAACTTTTTCCACACCCACGTCAGGTTACACTGAAAGCGTAGTAGGGAAGTGTCGAGAGAAAAAAAGGGTCTAACGGCTCAGCCACAAAGCACTGCGCTCACCAACAGCACAAGGAAACTGACTAAAACACTTGGAAAATGTAGCAGTGATGGCAAAATTGTGCAAGTAAATGTTTTTTTTTCCTTTTTTACCAGCACAGTGTCCACAGTGTACTTTCCTCTACAGCTTATCAGTAAAGGATGTGTGTGTTTGTGTGTTTGTGTGTGTGTGGGTGGGTGGGGCCAGCAGCGGGGGGCATCTCTGATTAAATTTTTGATTCATGGTGTAATTCACAGGAAATGTACTCATCAATTTTTTTTCAAGGTACTGGGCAAAAGAGAATTGTAAAAATTGTGCAATGCCTGCAGACTGTCTTAGCAAAAACGAATTATTTTTGAGGTACATAAAGCATAACTTATTGCTCTTTGGAGCAGGAAGTATCAGACGATTCAATACTTTCCTTTTCACAGTGTACCAAGGCTTCAGTGATACATTCATGGAAATGCATCAATAAATACATAAATTAGTGATTAAAACCAAACTGTGCCGATGTTTCTTGAGATTCTATGTATTGCCATGGATATTATGTAATTATTCCAACTGACATACATTTCGTTCTGTATGTGTTGTATCCTACAACACAGAACAGAAGCAGGTCTTTTGGTTAGCTGTTTGAGGACCTTGTTTTGTGAAAGCCTATTGGCTGTTCCTGTCTGCTTCAGCCGTTAATGACTGATATACTGAAGACTGAATACTGCTATGACTTTTACGTATCGAAGTTTCTCTTTAAGTTAGCCTAAATCCCCCATGTACATCATGGAAAGACAGGCTTCCTCTTAAAGTCTGGCACTGCTAGGCATTAGTGGGCCAAGGGGAAATTTTCCAGTTTTCCCCTCACAATAAGTTCATGTACATTGTATGCCAAAAATGGGCTCCTCACGATATTTTTTACAGTATACAACAGTAAAGTAATAAACACATTCATTTCTACTGCTGTTGCTACAGATGATTTCTTTATCTTTGTCACTCCGTCATTGCTTTTTTTAAAAAAGAAAAAAAATTGTTGTAATTACATCTGCTGACATACCTCTTCATTTTCACTTTCACTGCTGCTCTGTGAAGCACCTTTGCTGAGTGAAATCCTATCAATCGGTTGGCTTTGCATGTAGGCAGTGTAGCTAAATGTTGACTGCACTGGGGGAAATAATACAGCAAGTGGCTGATTGCAATTATCTCAATTTCTCTCCTGTATGGCTCACTGCACTGAAACAAAGAGGTCATTCGCAGTATTACCTGACAGAACTGAGTTTCAAGAAAGAAGATCATTACAGAACGTAAACTTATAAGTTTATCTGACCATATATGGTCTAATGAGCATATGGTTTATCTGCCTAAATGACCATTAGAGATGAAAGTAGCTAGAAGAGCAGTGCTATAGGCATATACGTGAATGCAACCAGATAACCCTCTCTCCGCACAACAGCCTCAGAGCTAAAGATCTGCCTTCGTGCGCTCTGACCCCCCCTATCAGTCAGAGCGAAACCCCCACTGTCTCCGCGCTTCTCAGAAGTGAGGCTTCCAAACACCTGTGACTCCCCAACATTACTAAAAAGCGGAATGGAAACCGTGACGATGCCGCGCTCAGGACGACACAGGGAAGTACTGCGACACACAGAGGGGAATTTCCCTGGGTTTAAAAGCACAGGCCCGTCTTGTAGGGCTCACCAGAGAGGATAGGAGAGCGAGGCTTCATCAGCCCCAAAACAGGTGCACATTACAGTCATTCAGCAGACACTCTTATCCAAACAGACCTTTACAATCTGTGGAAACAGTCCAAGTCATTTAGGATGTGAGCATTTGAGTCTTTAAATCACATTATTGTCACTTGCCAGACACTCTTATCCAGAGCGACTTGCATAGGTTATGGTTTTTACATGTTATCCATTTGTACAGCTGGATATTTACTGAGGTGATTCTGGGGTAGGTACCCTGCCCCAGGGTACAGCAGCAGTGCCTGAGCAGGGAATCAAACTGGCAAACCTTTTGGTTACGAGCCTTGCTCCTTACCACAATACTACACTGCTGTCTCACATGTGTGGAGCTATCATGTGTTAACTGCGAGAAGTGAGTGGTTTATAAAAGGGGGAGCCCCATATTTTCAAACCTTAATCCTGTCCTCAGCTCAGCCTTTCAGCTCACAGGATATGTGATTTACTGCCTTTCAGTAGGGTGTGTGGAGACTGGGTGGAGTTCTGGAACACACTAAATAAGCACGGAAAACTCAATGATACCAGATTAACTGTATTAATATTTTTTTATAAGAACTAAAGAATTACACACACCACACAAACATGCAGCTGTTTAAGTGAGTTGTTTTAAGTGATAATAATCAAAAACATGTCATAGTCAGCATTTGATAAGAATGTGTCATTACCAAAACAGCTACATACCAGTTTTCACAGAAAAGAATAAACGCGCATACCCTCCTTGGATGAATTCTGTGGTGGTCTACACCTGTTTCATATTTGGGAGGATCACCAATAGGTTGCCTAGGATGGAGACTGACATCCTCAGTTTTCCATTTCAGCTATCTCCAATTGTATTGTATAGCCATAGCAGTCTAAGTCTTTGGATTGGTTCAAATAACTCAATAACTGGCACCTGGTCAGGCCATGAAAGCTTTTCTTTGGAATGAAGCACATATCTGATTAAGTTACAAAAGAAGTTGATACAAAGGTTTTTGGGATACCTGCTGTTATCTTGTCCATTAATATGCTTTAAGTGTTTTTATTTGTGAACAGAGAAACAGGTTTCATTTTAATTTCTACACAGGTCTGTGTTCAAAATATATCCAGTCCATTAGCCCAACAAAATGAATGAAAATTCACTGTGATTTGGTAGCACCATCCTTAGTCAACAAGGTGATTTTATATTATAAAATTATATTATATAGTAAACTTTTGTATGTATTATATAAACAGGAAGAAGTGATGGATTATGAAGTTTCCCGTTAAAAAGATGACTTTCATTGGGAACTGTCAGGTGTACGCTGGTTTCCGGCCTCCAGTGCCCATTTCTACATTACCCAAAGTTTCGATTGTTCTTTTATTTTTTGTTAAATTATGCATAACAGTCAAAGACTTCAGATGTGTCATATATGTAACTAACTAATATATGCTGGGAAATGCACAAGTGTAGGTTAATACAGATAATTATTGGGCCAATTCAAATGCAAGTCCAGTTCAAGATATCTAGTTTCAACAAAAACCAACAAGCATGCCATTGCTCTACTGAAATGAATAATGAAGAAATAAAAAATAATTAATGAAAACAATGTCACATTGGGTTAAACTGCAACTGAAGCAATGTAAGGATGTAGGGATGTTAGTGTTTATGTTTGGAAACCTGATTTCTCAGTACTCCTTTTAATGTCACTGTCGTCATAAGTAAGACATTACCCACTGCAAAATGCGTTCGTATTTAAATTAATTTAATCTTATTTGATTAATCCAGCCAAAAAAAAATCATAATAACAATAATAATAAAAAAACAAAAAGTACCTGTTACAATCCCTTAAAAGCAATTAGAAGTCCTCCCCCGGTGGCAGTTCCTAACCGGTCTTCAAACGAAGCAGGAAACTGCCGCCATTACAGAACCAGACCACTTTAAACATTCATCACAGGCTTCCAAGAACACTCATTTTCCAAAAGCAGCTTTCCAGAGAAGACCACCATCATGTAAATAAAATAATGTAACAGCATAAGTATTAATAATCATATTTTAAAATGGAGCAGGGCTGCCAACAGTGTTCAAAAGGTTACAATCATATTTTAAAAAAATAAAAACCAAGAAGTAAACCCCCTGCGCTGTTGCCCCAGTCTTTAGGGAAGAGGAGAAAAAAACCTACACTTTTTCATAAGGTAATTGTTTAGCATATTTCTGTGCCTTGTATGTAAAGTCACTTGACAACTGTGGTGGATCCCTGTACTGAAAATCGTCTAATCAAATGTCAGTACGGTGCCTGGCAGGTTGTTTATACACTTTGAGTAATGAGTTTGAGATAGAGGTCTTCACAGGTCCAAACAGATGAAAACGACGAACTGGACTGAAAGCAGAACTTACCCAGAGCCTGCAAAAACTGGGCCAAATGCCAGTATCGGCCCACACTGGTCTGAAACTGCCCGAGTCCTGCTGAGTTGGCTTACAACGGGGGCCATGCATTACAAGGCCAAGCTGCGGTTTACAGGTAATTACAGCTTTGTTCGTATCAGTTGCCTCACGCTCACCTGCTGTGCAGCAGATACGTTTCTTAAAAAAAAACATGGCATAACACCATGAGCAGTCAAACCAAAGCAGCCCCTAACGGCAGGCCATGTTAATCACGAGGTTCACAAAGGTGCTAAAGGATTGTCGTACAAACAGTAGTGAAACTATACAAACACATACGTGTTACTTCCCAAAAACTACTGTGAATGAGTATAATTATTTGCTTGGCAGACACCTTTATGTAGAATGACTTGCATATTTTACATCTTTATCAATGGACATTATCCATTTAAAATGCTAGACTGATGGTTCAATTACAAGCTACAAAAAACCTTCCATTTTGAAGCCAAGTTCAAACAATTATGCCTCTACCAAACACCCTTCACCATCACGTTGGTATTTAAGTAATAAGCAGTAGTTCCAAGCCACTGATTACTGATTACATATCCAAACTTTCTGACCTTATTTCTATTTGTTTTTCTGCCCTGTACAAGCCTCAGTAGATACCAAATATATTCATGTATAAAATTCAATGTAATGGTACAAAATAATGTTAAAATGTAATTTTCAATGTTACATGTTAAAATGTAAAAGTTACAGGACAATGTGTTACTAATCTAGCTAAAATAAAAAACCTGTTAAAACCTTGCAGCAGTCCCTGTTTGACAATCCGGTTTACAATCCACATTTACAAAAAACTTTTAACTGTTTTACGACACAAAATTCTGACTTATGACGAGAGAGGACGTGGAGAACAATAGCAAGAGCAAGAAAAAGAGCCAGCAAAGGTGACATCATCTGAAGAGGTCTGAAAAGGCAACTTTTTTTTTTTTTAGTCTGTGGTTTTCATTCAATGAACCTGTGAAGGGGAGCTAAAGATGATTTATTTATTCTTCCAGTGTGTGCTGTCTCATTTGATCTGTACATGAAACCCAGTCCAAACACCACAAATTGTGTCTAACAGTTTTTGACGTCCTTCCATTGCCAAACCGTCAAGTAGCGCATGTCACAGTACTGAATGATCATACTGTACTTTAGATGAGTAGGTATAATACAATAGTATTTCTATTTGGTACAATTCACATAATCGCATGTTTTTTATCGTGAAAAATAGATTGCTATCAGGAAGGCAACCCCTGCTTAAAACACTGAGTCAACAAGAAAACAGGATTCAGTTCACGTCAATCTGAGGGGTGATGGGGTTTCCAGGAACGTATCATGATATGAAACCAGGGACTGCCTCTACTCTTTTTTCATTTTTGCTCTTTATTGTAGTACATAATTAGGTCCATACCAACAGTCAGCTATGAAAACCAAGTGTTATCAAAACTGTATTCCTGTGTTCAGTGAGCTAAAGGTGTAGCAGCAGTCATGGTTGAATGATGTAATGAGGGTGTCACTTACCATATGGATATGAAACTGCCACATTATTTGAGTTATATGAAAATTTTGTGTCTAAAAATCTGTGTGAACCTCAGGCTAACCCATGAAGACCTCTACTTGGAGTATTCTAGTTTGATGGAGCTGTAGACTTGGGAGTGAACCTTATTCTTAGCAAGCAAGCATAAGTAGAATTTCCTTGAAATTCATAGAAAGTCCTTGTTTGAATAAAAAAAATACCACATGATTTCTCTAATTGAATGACCCATCTAGTGCTCTCTGTTATTTTCCACAGAATTTCATAGTGTTACTTTAGCTAGCTAACCTAGCTGTGCTTGGGCTAAATGTGATTTAGTAAAACAATAATGCACACCAATCAGAACTGCTTTTTGCTATGCAGCTAGCTAAAGAAAGAAAGAAAAAAGAGCACACATATTCCAATTACTGGCCCAGTAGACGTGTGATATACAGCACAAAACTGTGGATAGCTGCAAACACAGGGGTAGAGGGTTAGACGGCTAGATTTCGGCAGTGTGTGTGTCTGTGTACAAGAGGGACTTCCGAGAACATTTGCTTTTTATGTCCTCATTTTGGTTGTGGGCAGGAAGTGGAAACACTTCAAGAGTCTCAATTGCCGGGAGAGAATGTGACACCTGTGTGGGCTAGAACCCAGTCAAAAGGGGAAAAAAACAAACCACCGTCCCCTTCTGAACTCATCTCTGTCCATAAGCGCTTACCATGAACACTATGGCAAGAGATTAAGGACAGAAATCCTTTTTTTTAATATAAAGTATCCATGCGGTTAATTTCCATTTTCAAAGAATGAACGTGACACTCATTCTCTCAGCATACATACGCAAGTATGTACAGACAAAAGGCAACGCATCATAGCACACTGAGGATAAGCATTGTCTCCCCTGTCCCAACACTGCAATGCCACAGCCACTTTTTAATTTAAATTAGAATTAAACTGGATTTAAATTGGCCGGGATCTTCCAGACTGTACTGGCTGATCATTTCAAATCAGTCCAGTTTTCAATCTTGGGCGCATCCACATGTGGTGCCCAAACACCCCGTGACCACTGTTCTCCTAATCCCATCTCAGGGACATACTCCAGGGGAAACGCTGCTTGATGTTATCTGGGTGGCGACCACTGTATTTTCATACTTGTGGACTGTGGCAGTAACATTGACTGTCCTCTGACGACCTTATAGGCTACATCATGTAACAAAACACTAAACAAAATCACTTAAAAAAACTGGAAGAAAAAGTTATGCTGCTTCCAGTATTACCTACTTGCAAACTAATTTACTTGAGAAACGCTCAAACGTCCGTGACAGGTGGTTGGTACGGTAAAATCGATCCCGTGAATATTTGAGTGCAGTAAACATTGTTTACTTACAACAGTCTTCCATCAGACAATCTGCTGCCAGGTTAATGTTCAAGTCAAAGACCATAAAAGGCATATCCCTTTCTGTACCTTTACTACATAAAAGTAGAAACCCATAAAAAAGAAAAACAGAGGGAAAAGAACAGTTTAAAAGGAACACACATACCGACAACCAGCAACGACGACAACAACGAAAGACACCACTGAAAACGTGGTCTCTCTACATCCAGTCTCTCTCTCTGTCCCCCCCACCCAACCTCACACCTTCTGCACCTGCACCGGGCCGGCAGATTTCTTGCTTTTCTTCATGCGGCTGCGGGCGTACACCCGCAGGAAGAGGGCGAGGAACACCACGGCCACCCCGAAGCCGCCCACCATGGTGACGGCGTGGCCGTACAGGAAGCAGGAGAGCAGGATGGCGATGGCCTGGCGCAGGGTCATGATGATGGTGAAGACGGCCGCCCCGAACTGGGCGATGGTGTAGAAGATGAAGAGCTGGCCGCAGGCCGAGCAGACGGACAGCAGCACGGCGTGGAAGGCGAACTCCGAGTGCCGCGCCATGAAGGCCACCGAGTCGAAGAAGGCGCCCTGCTCCAGCAGGGAGCCCACGGTGAACAGGCAGGAGAAGAGGTTCACCCCGAACATCATCTGCACCGACGACATCTTGTACTTGAAGAGGTTATCCTGCCAGTTGGAGGTGAAGCTGTCGAACATGATGTAGCCGCCCAGGATGACGACGCCGGAGAAGGTGGTGACGGTGGACGGGTGCTTCTGCGTGGCGCTGGACAGCAGGAACATGCTGACGCCCACGGAGATCAGCACGGCCGTGAAGTACTCCCAGTACTCGTAGCTCTTGTGCGAGACGATCTTCCCCATCAGCATGACGGGGATGACCTTGGAGGCCTTGGCCAGCACCTGAGTGGGGAAGCTGATGTACTTGAGGGCCTCGTACTGGCACCAGCTGCTGAGGATGTTGGAGAGGGAGGCGAAGGAGTACTTGTACATGGGCGCGCCGTGGCGGGGCTGCTTGAACAGCACGCACCAGAGGCCGGCCACCGTCAGCGCCAGGATGCGGTTCATGAACACCAGGAACTGGGAGTCTTTGAAACGCTCGCCCCCGCCCTCCGCGTCCACCGCCCCGTACGAGCGGGTCATCACGCGCTCCTGCAGCACGCCCCACGTCAGGTAGGAGATCTGGAGAAATTACATATGTGTTACACAGACTGAAACACACAGTAACATTAATACACATTACATTACATTACGTTACATTATATTACGTTACATGCATTTAGCAGACGCTCTTATCCAGTGCAACTTCCAGCACAATGGAACATAAGTGTATCCATTCAAGTTACATTACTTTACATAGTGAGTCAGAAAACACCATTGTGTTTGCCAGCATCATAAACCAGCACTTTTATTTGGTTCTTTAACAGAACTGAAAGGAAGCCTATTCTCAGATCCTGTCAGAATGTAGCCAAGGGTCAGGCTCTGCATAGTGCATAAAACCGTATGCCAGCCCTTACACAACAAAACCTTTACTCAGAGACAGCTGTTACACAGACACGGCTGTGTTACATTTCAACATAACAGCATGTTATTTTTTCCACTGCCACGGACAGGGTGATGTAAATTAATGTATAGCTTGGGGGAGGGTCATGGTTCTCTCATAAATCTAAGTCATAGTTAACCCACCGCCTCATCCCAATAAATATCACACAGTTCCTTCTACAGATATGACCTGACATCTGATGCCCTTATCATATGTTGTGTACAACACCATCAACAAAAAAAAGATACAGTATTATCAGAATTCCTGATTTACAAGAAGGGTTTAAAATCTTTAATATTAGGGATGAGACTGAATGTTTGATTTTTCAAATATTCAACCATGAGATCACTTATCAAGTAATTTAACCTAACTAACTTCTCTAACCCAGTTTAACTAACATATAAAATTTGCATTCTTTCCTCTCAAAATTTGTGAAGGACAGCCCGGCATAAAAGAATTTACTGATATTAATGTACGTGACTTAAAGTGTAAGTAAACACATCTCTTTGAAGTGAGTTGATATTTACATAATAAGCAGACATTTCAACTGTGTGTGAGGAAAGAACTGGGCTCAATTATTTTTTTATATTCCATCTCAGGAGCCTCAGAATATTTCATCATAAAATAACCTGAAATGCCCATCCTTACTTGGCAGGTAGACAGGTATAAAGCTCACCTGTAGTCCAGCAGCACAGAAGAGTAACTTCAACGCTTGTCTGGTGGATGAGGACGATTCCGCCTCGTTTCTGGGGGCGACAGACACATCGTCCAGGAGGCCTGTTTTTGATTCGCTCCCGAACACACAAGCTTTAATTACCGGGAAGCAGATGCCACGTCCTGGGGAGAGGAGAGAAGCACTACATCAGAGGCACATCACAGACAGGAACGGCTCCCGTTCTGCTCCAAACTAGGTGAAAGTGGTCTAAACCTATGTGTGTCCTGTAGGGCCACGCAGTTGTTTGGTTTCTGAGTGAGGTTCAAACAATGAAAGCACTGCCTACATGTTGCAAGGTCCACTGTTTAGCCAATTAGACAGCAAGTCAGAGCAACATTATCTGTTGCTCTGAAACTCACAAAAACACAAGCTGACCAAGAAAAAATGAACTTCAGACGTCTTCTATACCAACCCTGGAACAGAGCAAAGTATCAAAACAACATTGTTTCAAACTACGGTGACAGGGTGTAATTTGTACATCCGAGAGAACTGTTAACGAACAAAAGAAACTGAGTTTAGTTTCCAAGCTCGATCAAATGCTGCATAGACGAACCAAGCTTATAAAGTCAAACGTCAAATTTTAAAACAGCAAAATATTTTCGTATCAAGATGACGATTTTGAGGGTTTTTCTGCAGCGGTCATCAGATTCTATGAGAACACTCTTGAGAAAAAGGGGTTTGAGAGTTTCTGGGAAGAGGCAGGATCTTGCCACAATGACTTCCATGGTAAGGCAACAGCAAGAGCATAACCCCTGGAGGAACGGCAGAGGCCAGGAACCCCACAGAGTACAGCCTGTATAGGAGGACCTTCAAAAACATTTAACAAAATGCTTAATGCAATAAAAATAACAGGTACAGACTGCACCCTTTCCACAACTGTAGCTTTAAAAGACCAGAAATGATGACCAAAACAACAAAGAAGACAAATTATGTGCAAAATATGGTGAAGGGCTTAACATGGCTGAAGTTTTTCCATTGGCACATACTATGACCAACAGTGTGAACATCTATTTTGAAGAAAAGTATATTAAATATTGACATGCAAGATGTATTTAGTCAATTTTTCTTCTGAAAACATCATAACTCTTCTGACCACAGTTTATGAAAAGCTGTAGCCAACAATTAAGAGTTTTAACTTTGTGTTTGCGCCCTGCTTGTATCGCTCTTCTCAATTTCCCTTTTGAGGAAGATTGCAGACTTCTCCCTGCCTCTCCATCTCCTTTACTGGCTCCTCAGTATATTCTGGCTATGATCTGTGGGGTTGAATTTCACGCTCCAATAAACTGTTAGAAAAATGTGCCTCTGTGGGCCTCAGCCATGGAGCTTGCAGGAGTGCTTGCCATTGTCAACTACCTGGGGAGGTGTAGTACAAAACGCTCCCCCAAAGGAAGACGACCCCAGAGCGCTCAGGAAAAACCCGGCTCATCTGAAATCTGCGGGTCTGGAGAGAGGCCATGAGAACCGTCTCGCTGTGTATCACGGGAACCCGAAGCAGATGAAGGCAAATCCTGGGGGATCACTTTCAGTTTCGACTGAATTATCACGCAGTAATAAGATTACAGACTGAACGATAAGATCGCTGACTAAATATAATCGGATAATCTGTTCCAGGACTGCTGCCTGTAAAAATTTTGAGGGACTCTGGATATGAACATAAACGTAATGACCTGTTGCAGAGAGTCAGAACTCAAGTGTAAAGTCACTCACTTCTCCCACCCCTGAGACCCTGTGAAATGTAGCATGTTGACACTTTCTGAGTAATAACCAAGTGACCAATGGGAGAGATCTCTCCCTTTTTCACTCTTATTCATTTCATATTTGACCTTTTACTTGGGTAACAGGAGGAAACTCTGACGCTGAGACACAAAATCGGCCACATTATACTGTAACTGAGGAGGCATGAAACGCACACTTTCATTGCTGACTTATAAAGTTCAAAATCAAAATTACGCGAGCATGATAGAAATGCACAATGTTTATATCCTGATAAATATGCCAGTCTGGCTGATAACAAGACAGGACATACTGCAAGATACATAAATGGGAGCTGTACAAAATAAGTCTATCATATGACTTTTTTTTTCTGCTAAAAGATGTATGAGTACATCAAAGTTCAAAATCAAAATTACAAAATTACTGATAATCTCCAGCTGTTTGGTATTATTCTGTTCTGTGTCTGAACCAAATTAGGCATTCTTTCCTGAGTGCAAAATGCTATTATACCATCTGTTCTCACTTTCCACTCTAGCTGTTTTCGCTGTGTGCCGTTTGATAAATTCTTGTAAAAAGTTTGCTACCCAGTCAATTTGAATAAACTGTTTTGCTCGTAGCTGAACTCTGGTGATTTGTTTTCTTTACCTACACCTGTGGAAGGGGGGAAAAGTCTTCATGTTTTTGTTCAAATTATCAAGAGGGTGAATAAATATGGAAGACATTGTATTTACTTGCAATGCATTCGGGGAAATGAGTGAGTGCAAATGTATACAGATAATCCTGCTACTCAAACTTGAACTTTTGTTCCCGTTATGTGTATTAATGTTTGAGGAAGTGTACTTCAGGGTATGTATTAGCATTGTGTTTGCAATGGTGTAATCTCTCTGTCGCGTATACTGCATTGCACTTACATGTTGTTCCAGGCATGTACTTGCGACCTCAGCACAATGTTTAGCACTGATGCTTATTCATATGTGGTTAGTGGTGTCCTCCTTGTGTTTTTATGTCACCTTATTAAATGTACTTAGCATGTTGCTCTGGGTAAAAGCATCTTCTAAATGGCATTAATGTAAATGTAATGCAATCCATTAAGTGGATCAGTTACAACAGGGGGACTGACTGGAGCTTCACACTGGCCCTCCAGGAACTGAGACTGCTATAGAAATCAGCTTCTTGAAAAAGGGCAGCAGTGTAGCATGGTCGTAAGGGTCATGGCTCATAACCAGAGGGTTGCTGGTTTGATTCCCCATTCGGGCATTTCTGCTGTACCCTTTGGCAAGGTACATAACCCAGAATTGCCTCAGTAAATACCCAGCTGTATACATGGATGACATGTAAAAACAGCACCCTCTACAAGTTGCTTTGGATAAGATGTAAATGCGATGTACTTAAACTAGCACTGCGAGTTCCACACCTGTTTCTAGGTAGCTGATCCGCTTGAAATATCTAATGAGCAGGTAACCGGGGATGACGATCGTCGCATATCCCAAGATGTTCAGAAAGAAGCGAAACAGCCACACGTCACGCCAGTCCTCCAAGATGGATGACTCTTCGCCGGTAGCCAGAGCTGTTGGTAAAAGCAGCACAGCCAGCCCTTGCCAAACCCTGCAGGAAACAGACAGAGGCATGCTCATTACCGCGTAGATGACACACCACTGAAAACACTGACAGTTACATAATCACAGAGTCAATCATTTCTTGATTTCAATATTCCTGGTTTTCATATTTACAAAGTGAAACACTGAAACCTGTAACAACCAATTAATCTTCCACCACATTTCGTGTGTGTGCCTTTTTTATTATGTATGTATTTATATTTCAGCTTTTGATAAGCAAGTCATATTTAAATTTCCATCTCACTTTAAACAATATTTAATCTGTATTCTTTCATGTGGCTTTGAGAAGCCAGTAAGCACCATTTAATTTATGCTTTAATTTATGCCAACCTGTAAACTCCACAAGCACAACCCTGAAGACTGTGCTGCCACAGTGGGCTGTGGAGGAACTGGGCTTTGTGGTGTGTAGTTCATTTTATGAATTAATTTATTACAAAACATGACAAAAATATGAATTGAAAATCCAAAACTAATTTATTATTTTCAGTTTTCCAGATCATATATGGACATCCACTACTGAAACCCAAGATACGCTAGTGATTGTCTGGTGTGTGGTTGAAACTAGCAGCTTTCTGAAAGCAGGTGGATGTTCACAGAAGCTAGCTAACCTGCAAGCCGGTGCCTCCCTATTGTTAAGGACTGAAAATTGATCAGTTCCTGGTATTGAAAAGAACTCCCCTGAGATGGGGCAAAAGTCCCATGTACAAGATCCTGCTAAATAAACAAAGACAAGAAAATATTCCAAGACCTATTTGAATTTACTGATTACAGTGTATACAGTGGGGAAGTCAGAAACACTGTAAATTTTATTCGTAACTTTTATTATATTACATGCCATTTCCAACAAAGCAGCAAACCTACATTACGCATAACCATACAGTGGCATGTTATCGGAGCTAGCTCAAGCATTAGGCCTACAAGACACTGACATCCAAGAATTTATTTCTCTGTGACTATTCAAATGACAGAATTTCAGAAAGTTCAATTTTATTTCCTCAGATGAAGTTTTTTCATTATTTGAGTTTTCTGTTACAGCTGTTGCTGTGATAATTAGCTTTGTTTCTTTATTTAGCTGTCCTATACATCCCATTGGCCAGCAGTATAAAATTTCTCAATTGCTAAATGGTAAGGAATACGTCACCATGAATTTCAAGGGTTTTGTGAGAGGTAGAATTGGATGAGAGGGAAAAATCTGACTACATCATACAGACGTGTCCTTTAATCTCCCGACTACTATTCACTATTAAGGGCAATTATATTTGACATACTGAAATTATCCAAGATATATCACACCACTAATTCTCCCCCAAACTGCCTCACAATTGTCACAAGGGAGAGACCCCTGTTGCTGTGAAGTCGGTCGTAATTTCAGAAAGGTGTGTTCCTGCCAGTGTATGCATCGCATTCTTTGGAAAGGCCTACACCCATGGGACCAGACTGAGGCCAACAGTGCCTCTTTGTGCTGCTGGTGCGATCAGATCAGCCCCA
The DNA here is from genome assembly GCA_019176425.1 of Megalops atlanticus. Lineage (NCBI taxonomy): Eukaryota > Metazoa > Chordata > Actinopteri > Elopiformes > Megalopidae > Megalops > Megalops atlanticus. The sequence continues at coordinate 5,645,036 of CM032892.1, read as the reverse complement.
CAAGTTGCCTGCTGCACCGGGACGTGGGCTTGAATAACTCACTCATGAATGTGGGAATTCTCTGCACACGGGTGTCTGCATGCATGTTTTACTGAGCTGTTAATTAGGCCATAATTCAACCAGCTAGCGGAAGATAACTTGTGTGTCCTTCATGTAACATGCATGAAAAAATACCACAGTGCAACACTACAAGGAATACAGTTGAAAAGTAGAGGAAACCTGTACTGCGGGTTTTGTTTGCCTGAATCTGAGAGTCCTGATATTTGAGTCATTCCATTTAAAAACAGTTTTAGCCTGCAATGTCGGCAATACAGCATGGTTCCCCTAGCACTCTGTATTTAAGCAAGCTGCACCTATTTAACTGGAATAAGCAGCTGCATTTTGACTTTGGTAATCCTCTCCATACTACTTGTAGCTTCGTCATTCAAGGAAATTTTAATCCCCCTGCCCCTGTGATCCTAAGTGTTGCGATAACTGATATTCAATAAGTTTCCTGTGGTTGTTTATAAAGATGAGAAATATTTTTTTAAAGAAAATATATAGTGATTTTCTAAATGCGGACAAAGTCTTGTTAGTTTAACTTTGTAACAGCTTCACATTATAAGGTGACATCAAAGTATTTTCAAAAGTATGAATTTCCTGGATAAGTTAATATCCCTGCCATATTTCAGTTTAGAAGATAGATAAGTGAAGACACACCTCTTCAGACTCTACCTGGACTGATACCTCTGCCATTTTGACCTTGTAACTTTGACCTTGTAAATCTGACTCCTGTCTTGTACTTGTAGCTCTCTTACCTAGGTAGTATAGCTGTACTTTATTGTCCCTGTGATTGTATTTGATATATGTAATCCTAGATCAGATTAGTTGGCTCGTGACACCGACCTTGCGCTCAGCTTCAGCACTATCTGCATTGTATGACCTGCAGACATCTTGCTCTTGTGCTTGTTGATTGCCCACTATTTGCACTTTTGTACGTCGCTTTGGATAAAAGCGTCTGCCAAATGAATAGATGTAAATGTAAATAAGTTACTTAAAACTATTTTCTGTTATTTGAATTCTTGGTTTTACACAATTTGTGTTAACAGTTTGTAAATTGTTATATTACACAGGAGTAACAGATGAAACTATTTTTGTTACATAAAAGTTTCTGTTCTTACAGATGTATATACTTATCTTGTCCTCTTATTTACCCATTTAATATGACCCTAACTGCCTTCAGAGATATAACCCTGGAAAACCAGGCAGTATGAATGAATATTGCACTTAGATTTATTAATCTACTAAATTCTACAACTACACACTACAAAATTATTTACAAACTGGTACCTAGCAACTCCCCACCTACAGGAAGCTGTACCAGCTAATTGTCTACGCACTGAAAAGAGACGTCACCATGTGTATAGTCCTTCATGACATATGAGGCGTACACTCCTGCCTCAGATTACCTCCCCCTTGCACACTGCAATGGTTTGACTACATCAAACAGTAATGCTCCATGCAATTACACTGTCTACTGTTATATCCTGTTAGCACAGAGTCCTCAGCTGGCTAGATATTGTCTGTGCCAGCACATTTATAAATGGAATGTGTTAATGTATTTATAACTTGGATAGAGTGGTTTATGATGCCAAAGAAATGATGCTGTATTCACAGTTTAAAAAAACTAAAAGTCTGCCCAAAACAAGACGACTGCCTGTGCACACAACTTGAGCCCTTATTACTTCTGTCTTCCTCTGGTGGTTGAATCAGTGAAGGAGGCTTTTCTCTTTTTTCCTTTTCTGCCTCAGTTTTCAACCTGGAGAATCAAATTACTTATGCTGCCTGCCCATTCATCTCCATTCATAGAATCTTAAAGTGAGCCAGCGTGTTTCGAGCTATACAGTGGACAAGGGATACATGGGCTTGCCTGGCATCTATGACTTGTGTGCTATGTGTCAAAATAAAACCAATGGAAAACTCCAAATTTATGCATAATCTCAGGACAGTCACACAAGCTCCAGTTTAAAAGGGATTTGTCACACTGCCCGATTTGTGAACTTCAACACAGTAACAGAATAACAGATGAATATCTAATCCTGGTAAGCGTATGTAAATATCATAAAATATGCCGGTGCATGCAAATAGTGCATTAGGAAATTCTTGTTTGGGTTTTCACTTGATGTCGTTGTCCATGAGTAAATCAATTTGTCTGAAAGATAAAATAACGTTGTCAACCATACCCGATCTAACAGCACTGCTGTGAACCCAGACCCCTCCACGATGTCCAATAAAAGCAGTATGGTGTGACGTTAGTGGTATGTAACGTGGCTTGGAACCAGAGAGGTAGCTGAATTATTTCCCGATGGAGCCACTGCTGCTGTTCCCCTCGGCACAGTAATTATCCAGAACTGCCTCAGAGAGCACAGAAAATTTTTAAGCTATGCAAGTGCTCTGTGTCAGAGCGTCTGAGAAGCTAACTAACTAGCCACTGAAATGATTCTATAAATTTATAGCATGTGAAATAACCCAAGGTTTCGACCCAAAGCTGTAGGTAAGGAACATAATCGTTCCAAAAACTGCACAAGATGCAATTTAACTAACTAGCTAGCTATCTTTAGTGCTTAATCTATATATGATTACCATATTTCACAGATTTAGAACAAAAATAGCTAATTAGCTGTCTCACTTCACTTTCCATTGTTTGGAAACTAATGTTCTCACTTAAAAATTCTGTCTCAACTAAAATAAACGTATCCTTGCTAAACTGAGCGAATCAAAGATGTAGTTAGCTTGTCAGCTAAAACAGTGTCGAAATATGGCTTTTTGTTACTGAATATTACCTTCATCGCTAAATAACTGTCCAGGTAGAGCTAATTAAATAGCTTGCTACCTGGATACCATACCTCTGACTATGGCATTAGAATCTGCAATTGCAAAAAGCTAATTTATCTCTGTGGTAGCCAGCCAGCAAACCTGGGTGCACAGAAATACATGCAACTTTAAGAAGTCTGCTAGCGAGTCCTCGTACCTAACTAGTTATTAGCTCGGGGTTTACCTAGCTAGCTGAATAATGAATACGTTTCATCAGCTGATACAACAAAAGACTCACAAACAGACTGCTGGCACAGCCGGTCTAGCTACTTAAGACAAGCAGAAAGTGCTATACAAGCTGGATCTAAAATCGGCTCGGCAGCGGGCAAAAGAGCACCACCATCGGTTAAACGTAAGCCGTTTAGTCCCCCTGTCCCCTCGGCATCCTGAGCAAAATGTGATCGTACCTCAGTAAAAACGATGGCATTTTACCCCTCTGCCAACTCTCAGGGTCCTCAAGCACCTGGCGTCTCACAGCCGCCGGACACTTCCAGCCCTCTCACGACAATCGGAGCATTTACTACAGGTATCAACGAAACAGTGACGACTTGCTTAGATAAAGCAAACTTATACAAAATAAACAAGGCTTTTTTTGTTTGATTTTTTCTAGTTTACGTCTCCTTTCCCGTCCCCTCCACAACTTATCAATTGCCTATGTGTTCACTTCAGGAAAGAATCCCCTCCCTTTCCACTGTGTCAAAGGAAGCGCAACCAAAGAAATCGAATATAGGATAATGTGTAAGTGAGATCTCCACCTGTAGGGTTGGAAGACTAACTGCACGTTTCTGAATTTGCATTGACAGGTTGATTGGATCGACGCGGCGTACTTGTTACAAAACGTCAAACCCACGACTACTGATTGTGGGAAACTGAAAGTGAGTTGTGCGTTGGGATCTATTGTGTAGTGTCCTGTTCACGTTGTGCTGTCAGTCTCCACGCTATCCATCAGGTTTCGAGTTGGTAGCGCAAATACCATAGCAGTGCCCTGAAGGTTGAGACGTTCACGTACTGTCTTTTACAAAAAAAAACCTTAAGGTCCTACAGACATTTCCCTCTGAAGGACATAGGTCAGTTTAAGTGACGGACACAAAAAATAAGCCAAATCAAGCCTTTTTTTGTGATTGGCGGCAAACGATGTTATATTTGGGTTTGAAAAACAAAGACCCGTGTAACTACGTTTAGCTAACAAAGTAGCATCTTCCTTGTCCAAAAGCTGATCAATCTCAAAAAGTATCTGACTCAGTCTTACAAGAAACTTGTAAGAGGAATTAGTAGTCTGTGAGTCATCTTGCATGCTGTGCTTTAAATAGCAGAGCTGGTCTACAGGCATGTGCCATCTAGCTTTACCTAGCTATATAATTAAAGTGACTTCTGTAAATTAATAGATGTTGTGACACTATAAATCATACAAATATATGCTTGTTGTTGTTTATTGTCTTTCATTCATGTTTCATTCCATGTTTATGTCAGAGCATTACAAAGAGGAACACAGATGATAAGATAACATTAAAACTGTATTAAAACATTTTGAATTCTCTCTGACCACTAAGGAGATATAATAGGTGCCCAGAACACAGGAACATGAACAGACATCAGGGGTTCTGTTCAAAGTAAACTGGTGGATAAAATCTGTTTTTGTTCACAGCTTCAGTACCATTTCATTCCACTGAAACACACACAGCATTTTGATACACTTTCAGAGGGCCACAAAACGCATGTTCACTTTGCACATTGTTATCTTCTGCTTTTCTTCTTCTTCTACGTCTCTTCTATATAATTTTCCTGCCCATTACACCGTTGGAAATCCAGCCCCTGTAATAATGCCTCTCATGTTTGGTCTGTCCTGTTTGGGTAGCCTACACTTTATCATAATTCATCCTATGGCAATTTTCAGTCTATAATAATATCTATGTGCTGTAACAAAATTAGCTGCCTCCTTTGACACACAAAGCATTGTTGGTAATATTGCAGGCATGAGTCATGTTACTGTGTCAGTAGAGTGTATTTCAGTTGTGTAGTTAGTTTTCAGGTTTTACTGTTAATAGCCAATTAGCATGCAGAACATTGCAGAACATACTTGTGTTATCTTGTGCCTCGCAACTATATCTTGTAGCTTTTTACATCATTTTGTAAGACGTATTAGTTTGTTCATTGCATGTTTATTGTTTGCTGTCAAGTTAGTGTTATTGTTCTGATAATTAGCTGGGCCTGAAAGTTTCGATCGCAGCGCTGTTTACTTAGAGGCTGATAGAGCAGATAATTAGTTAATTTAGGGTATAGGGTAAGAATAGTGTTATGCTCACACTCACTGGTTTGGGAGTGTTGTCAGCCTGGTCTGACAGTGTTGCTCATTCAACGTGAATGGATGCAGTTATGCTCTACTGCACTGGAAGAAATACATCTTCCGATGTATTTCAAAAAAAGGCCATGAATACTTCTTGTAACATTTGTTAAATGTTTTGAGAAAACAACATATTACTTGTTGACCACTAACACATGTACACAAACTACTGACATGGAAGAACAGAAGAATTATGGGGAGCCATTCATTTGGAGTAGTGTTTCTTTAGAGTCTGTAAATCAGTATGTGCATTTAATTGTCCCTTTTAAGCTGTCATTTTTAGCCATAGACCTATTTTGTGTATGTACTGATATGTAGGGAATGCATGACTTGTAAGATTGAGTAAGTGGGTGTGTTTGTATGCTGAAATTGTTTTTTGTTGAGATGATTTAATGGCTTTGTATCCACATCTACAGTAGGATTGATTCATACTTCAAAACAATTAGTTTTAATATGCTATTTATAGCCAGCGTCCCAACATACAAATTTAATAATGTGTGTCCATAGTCATTACTGCCATGTTAATTATATTATCATGTTCCATAGAGACATACATAAAATATTCATTTTATTTTTGCCACAAATAGAGGCAAACAGTAAATCACAATGTTATACTACAAGATATCAGCAAAGGACAAGCATACCTGCCCTTGAGTGAGATACATTGCTTTGGAAAACAAATGGACATATCAGGCCTATCATTAGGTAATGTTACCCAGGCATTACTTTTAAAATATAGTCATTTCATTTTCCTAACCATAACGTCATTAATGGTCTGAGTAAATGTCATCTGAATTATATTATCGGCCATACACATACTGCTTCTGTCCTGAACCACTGCATCACCTCTTTGACACTATGGAGGTGCCTAATCTTGCTCATAAGGATTTCATATTCTCTTTCTGCAACTAACAGCATCTGGGCATGTTCTTTTTCATAAATCAGTGCTGTGCATATGCATTAATATTTCATGTATTATACCAGCCAAGCCATATATTATAAATATTGCTGAATCTGCCAAGAAATATTTTTAAAAATCCCTTGTTGATGGGGGAATTAATGCAGTAATGTTTTGACGCGGGCATTCAGGTGGATTAATACCAGCTTGGAAAATTACAGCTCTTCAGACACAGCACTGGACACCCTGTTCTAGGACACAAACCCCCACCTGTGCAGAGCTCAGCCCCCACCCCCACCCCCCAGCCAACTGCCCACCCCCCGTCAAAAAAAAAAAAAAAAAAAAGAGAGAAAATCCCAACTGAGGAATCACTGTGAGTTGTGGAATAATTTCACTCCTCATCGTTTCCTGAGGGGGGAAATAAACTGCTTTTGAAAAGCTCTCTGTCTTCTTAGCCTGACTTTGCCTCAGGCTTGGCCCTGAACCTTCATTACTCTGAGACTATGACGGCATAGACACGGTGCACATATTGTTGACTGGAATTTCCACCCTCATCTGAAGTGCGAATCATATCACAAGGATAATCAAATATGAGGAAAACAATAGCGAATATCCCCGGGTTATGCAAGGATGAGGAAGTTCTCACATGCTTGTCAAGGAGCTTTTGTTTACAGGATCAGGGTCAGTGTAGGATGATTCAGCAATTTTCAAACATGTCCTTTATAAGAATACATAATTTGAGTAATCTTTCTTTGTACTGTGAAATTTAAGAGTTACAAACATAAAAACAAGTTATATGCAAAACTTACTACCAATAAAGAATGACATATATAATAAATGCTACAGACCCTGATATCTCTCTTACTGTATACTTGATCTTAAAAAGCACATGCTCTCATCAAAATGATCAGAAAATATTTCTCATTTACATTATCTTCACAAGAAATATGTGCAAATAGGCGTTACACTCTGGAGAGGTTTGAGATGTATTAATATATAAAACATCTTAAACAAAATTTCCATCATTAAAACACCACATTAAACATAAAAACAACACAGATGTAACAAATCTGACTTTATTACATTTATCAGGCAATATACTACTGCATATTTGTAACAGTTGGAACCTGGGAAAAAGCACTATAACATATATATATATTCACTTCTAACTTCATTGCAGTACTGCTGCCAATGTTTTAACTGCTTACTTATCAGAACATGATGAGCAAGTGACTAAATATGAACAACAACTGCAACTACTTCAACAAGTCCCACTGTTACTCATACTATTGTTGCTACCACACCTATTACTAATGATTAGAAAAAAAACATCTACTGGATACCTTGTATTCATATACAAACAATTATGTTATTATGATGATAATAACATGTCAAAGTGTTCAATTTGTTTAATTTGTCTGAAACATATTTGGTTGAATTTGAGATATATAATTTGTTCCCTCTCCTCTCAATACTGAAATGGGTGGCAATGTTTTACTTTTTTCCAGCACAAACAAGTAGACCATTCAGCATAAAAATGAAGTTTTAGTGTCAGTTACCTTTGGAAAACAAGCAGTGGACAGGTACCTTAAGCTCTTCTGTTGTATTGTAATTGGTAGACTTGATAACTCCAACTATTCGCATAAAGCTCTCACTATTAATTTCCAGGCATCAAAACAGTAACAGACATTAGTCATCATGACAGAAAATCTTCCACGCAGTAGATCAGGAAAGGAGCCTGTTAAAATTACACCTGATTACACAGTACTCCATTATTATGTTTGGGCCAATGTTACAAAATTATTGCAAACACAAAAAAATCACAAATTCAATTTATATCCTAACACATACATTTACTGGATATTCATTTAATTAATTTACAATTATGCATTGCATAAATAGAGAATATATAGTACTGTACATGATGTGGGATGGTGAGCTAAGATATTTTGAAATTTCACATTTGTAAATCCAGCCATCTGCTTCTGTAACAAAAGGTTTAATAATTTGTTTCATCTTGGAGGACACTATATTTTTCAGATTTGATGTTTAATATTCAAATCAACCACAATATCTCTCAATGGCAACTCCTGTAGCTGAGTTCACAGGGATCGACTTTGTACAAATAAATCTTCAAATCTTCTGAGCTCCGGACGACTGTTAAAATTTCATTCCGACGACTGACCGCCCGGAGATCTGGATGTCATCAAAGGGAAAGAGAGCCAGGATCTGAAAGACAGAGGGAATAGGAGGGTGTCTCACATCCTTTCGATAGTTGATTTAGGAAGGGAACTGAAATGCAGTGCAGAGAACTGACGATGAGATCAACAATTCCACAGACCTTCCACATTCCAACATAAAAAATGCATTATTCTAAAGACTATTGTATTCACACAACACACACATAAAGTCATTATGTGCTTCACACAATGCAACCTAGACCATATCCTCTGGTTACACACTGTGGCTATTGTTGAATTGTTGACCATAATTTGGAAAAATGTCTATACTGCTTTATCCTTAAGTTTAAGTTATAAATTTAAATAAGTGTACAAGTGTGGTTTATTTCAGTAAATGCTGAAGTGATGATGACGAGCAAATACAGAAAAAAGTGTTCACTCAAATTTCAGACCAAAAATGTATAATTGTCACATGGAATCATAAAAAATGAAGGTCGTTGGTATGCATGTGGAGGGCAGCATTTTTCATTGTACAAAACGGTTTATTGCAAAAGTGCAATTTGTATATATGTATAAGGCACCTGGCATGCAAGGTGTAATACAGTACAATGGATGCAAGTGGATGCAAGGTGAATTACTGTATAAATGTAAATGCATAAAATCATTTACTCTACAACACATGTACATGTATAAAATGACTTACTGTACAATGTGTGAAAATTAATAAAGTGACCGTACTTTGCTTAGAATCATACGTAGGGCTGCCTTTATTCCTATGTACGCCCACCTGTGGTCTGTACGTACGACTAAAAACAGAGCGCAGGTGTCAGCTGGCTGAACTCACGTGGTCGTTGCCGTCGGCCAGGTCCAGCGGGGTCTCGTCCTCCATGTTCTTCAGCATCTTGTCGGCGCCGGACTGGCAGAGGACTTGTGCCATGGCGGCATCCCGCCGGCCCACGGCCAGGTGCAGCGGGGTGCAGCCGTTGAACATGGCCGCGTCCACGTTCGCCCCTTTGTTCAGGAGCAGCTTCACCATGGCGACGTCGTGGAGCTCCACCGCCATGTGCAGGGGGGTCTTTCCGCTGGTCCCTTCCTGAAGAAGCGTGAGGGTGAGGGAAACGATGTCACACACTGAGCTGTCTGAACAATTCAACCTCAGACTTGATCCCTCAGTAACAGATGCGTTTACATTTTGTCCACATGGAGCACAATGCTTTCCAGCTGACTTGAACAATGAGAAAGTGAATATGAGCTTGAAAGACCAAAGGGCTTGAATAGTGGAATTTTTGGTAGGGCTTGAATAGTGTTACTCTCACACTCACTGGTCTGTGAGTGTTGTTAGCCTGGTCTAACTCTGCTGCTCATTCAACCTGAATGGATGCACTTCTGTTCGTTTGCACTGGAAATCACTCTGCATTAGAGCATCTGCTAAATGAATGTAATGTAATGTAAAAGCACTGCAGCCCTGTGTCTTAGCATCAATGTGCATCTGAAACCTGCCCTGATGCTCAGTTTTCAGCCAGTGATACAGAGAGTAAACGCTCCATCACATAAACTGACCAGGCCCCTGTTTTGTGCCCCATGATTCTGAGTAGAGAAAGAGGCCAGGGGTATGGCATCTAAACACAGTTACTTTAGCATGTATATCAGCACTTAAGCCCACCGGCACATTAAGGTTTGCCCCTTTCTTCATTAAGAGCTTGACCATGCGGTGATTTCTGCGCAGTGTTGCCAGGTGAAGGCAGGTCAGACCTGAAACAAGACAATTTTCAAGGTTTGTGCAACCCAACATTAAAAAAAAACCTTTTCCCAGTTATGTTTATGTTTATTAAGGATTTGGAAAACTGGTGTTGCTGTATTACATGTCTCCTATCTTTTCTATCATGCATGCCATACATGTTTTGTGTTTTTGAATACATGTACATAAAAATGAAATATATTGTAATATATTGAGAAATATGATGTGAAGGTCAAGACTAAATTGCAAATAAATTTAAAATATGTTCATGCAAAACATAAATATATTGCAATATACCACAATGGAAATACCTTACATTTTTTAAATGTATTGATTGAGCTAAAAAAATATTCTCTAAATATTATTGTATGGGCTTTAACTGTGCCAGTTTAATATGGGGTATAAATACATTGTCATATTTAAAATAAAACATAATAAATCAATCAAAAGCTTTTGCCAACCAGAAATGTATCCATACCCTTGGAGAGGTTAGTTACACTTGGGAGACTGAGGCTAGTACACTACCACAGATATTGCAGTTACTCAAGACAACCTCTGTATCTGTATTAACATCAAAAATTATGTCTCTGCCATTGTTGTGGCAGAAAGTGCTCTAAATGTGAATTGTCATGAAGGATCATGTCTGAAAACAAAACATCCAAATTATGTCTGAAAACAAAACACCTAAACCATACGCAGGATACTAAGGAAGAAAAAAAAAACAGGATTACAGGGTATAACAGGTTTCTCTTCTCACCTCTCCAGTTCTGTATCTCCACCACCGCAGCCACCTGCCTAGGGGACATCTGACTGGTCATCTCCCCTGCACACTCCCCCCACCCCTGGTCACAGGCCACATGCAGAGGTGTGTTCCCCTCCTGGTCCTGCAGTTCCAGGCTGGCCTGCTTCTGCACCAGGCCCTGTACAACTGATGGCAGGTTCAGGTAGGTGGCCAAGTGCAAGGGGGTCTGGGATCGAAAACCAAACAGACACGAGAGGTAAACACCACAGGGCGCTTCAGTGATGACATTACGTTACATTACTGTCATGCAGCAGACGCTCTCATCCAGAGCAACAATTTTTACATGTTATCCATGTATACAGCTGAATGTTTACTGAGGCAGATCTGGGGTCAGTACCTTGCCCGAGGGTACAGCAGCAGTGCCCCAGCGAGGAATCGAACCAGCAACCCTGCTCCTTATTGCTAAGCTATAGCTACTACCACCCATGCTATGCTATAGCTACTACCACCCATCACGCTGCCTCTGTTACCCCATGATTATTTACATACCAGAAACCCATGGCCAGGGTCTGACTAACCACAGTGTACTCTGCCCTGAACTTTGACTAACAAATTGTAACCAAGTTTTTTTTCTTTCTCCCAAACCTTGCATACCATTCAACATTGATTTCATTCATTGCTCATTTTTTACGTAAGACACTGAGAAATGTCACACCTGCTTGTTTTTGTTACCAAGATATGGACACAGAGCACTGCAGGCAGACTGCAACGGGACCTCAGACAAGTGTCATACCGCAGAATTACTCACGGTTGGTTAAATTAGCAAATAACTTAAAATACCAAACATGTGACCCGTGGTTTGGCGAACATATGGTCTCAGAGTGTGGGACTGCAGACAGACTGAGTCATGAAAACCAGTCATCTACGATGCATCTACAGCGTGTTGTTGTTCTGACACGTTGTCAATATGGCTTTGACACACTAACTAACTGCCTCGCAAAGTAATGCTTCATGTCACGACACACATTAAAAAGAAAAAAAAAAAAAAACAGCTTGGTGAGTCATTGTCTTAAATGCCGAATCAGCCCTTTCCTGTTACCCATCAACCCCTTCTCAGACAGCACAGTCAGCCTGCCTCGTTCGCTAACCCGTACAACCCGGCACCCTCTGCCTCTGTGCAGCTGAGCCAAATGTTATGTCTTTCTTTCAGATAATTACAGCACAAAACTGAATGCATTCCCAAAATTGAAATTACGGCATGAGAGCCACTTCTTCCAACATTTGCTTTGAATGGGAAGCCCCCCCCCCCCACTCCCTGCCCCCCCCTTCACAAAAGATTTTTTTTGTGGGGGAATCCCTCATGAGCCCCTCATAAAAATCCCTGACCCCTACTGCAAAAAATTACCAAGGGATGTATGATAATTCTATCAAATACTCAAAAAAAGGTGTTTATTGTTACTTACTGTAGACCTATACTGTAGAAATTATATAGGTCTACAGAGAGAACGTCAGAGTAGAGAGAGTGTGGAGAGAACTACAGAGAGAACTACTACTTCTTCTTCTTCTTCTTCAAAATAAAACAACTTTTGACATTTAAAGGTATTATTAGGTAGGTCTGGAAACTCACCTGGTACAAATTATTCTGAATGTCCAGCACATCTTTGGGAAAAAGCTGTATGAGTTGCTGTGCAAATTCTGCCTCTTCATGGATAATCGCAAGGTGTAAAATTCTGTAAAAATAACACAATAAAACAAACTGCTCAGATTAAAATCTCTGAATTCCACATTATATCCTAAAAAATAAGATCACATTTACAGATTACACAGAGTGGAGAAAAAGAACTGTATCACATGGCAGGAAAATTCAACATAATAAAGAAAGTGGTATGGAAAATGTAAACCTATAACTCAACGGAATATTTTTTTTTTCTCCAAATTTCAAAATGATTTTCCATGGAAGAGTAAATTGTGCTGCAGGTCATTGAATGGCTGTGAGAAGTTGCACAATTGCGGAACTTTAGTTTGAGAGGAAACAGCCCTTCAGTGGAAGGGCCTTTCCAGCATCTTAAAATGAGAAGTACAGTCTCCTCCTACTTAATTCTATTAAAATGTATTTTATTTGAGGTTGCGACATTAACACATACTATGGCTTGTTAATTCAGGCTCTTAGGTTACGTTTAACACCTTGCAATGCAAGGTGGCAGTAATGTTAAAAGCAGAAGTAGTGATATTTAAAGTGGCAGAGTGAACAGACCTCTCCCATATCTAACCACAGCCCACTCCCTTGCTGGTACATGTGTGCATGTGTTCATATTTCTTTTAAATCATTCAATTGTGAAGAGCCGTGCTGGTGTATGCACAGCAGAAGTTACATGAGGCCATGTTTGTGTACTTGTATTCCCTATGTTCAATTACTTTATGAAATATGAACACATGTACAGTATCTCTGGCTTCAGTTCTCATGGCAGAGTTTTTCAATTTCCTAATCATATTTTTACAGCAAACTGTCATAGTAACATGGCTTGCCATATTAAAGCAAGACACACAAACTCACTATTTAGTAATAACCCACTAATCTTCTCGGTTTTCCTTCACTAACCTGTAACATTAAAAACTCAACTAGCAAACCACTGTCTAGTGCAGTGCAAATGCAGTACTGTAAAATTAGCAAAATACCAAACTATTTTTCATTGATCCCAAATACATACATGTAGTTCATCTCAGCCAGACTTAATACATACATGTACAGCAGACTGAATATGCACCTGTTGCTAAAATCATTAAGACCAAATGTGCACGGGTAGTATATCTCATTCTGCCTGGAGGCTGAGTGTTTCCATACACCTGGTTTCTTATCCAACGTCACAGAAACAGCACTTTCCTCTTGCAAGCTCAGCTGATGTAAATCTCCCTTGTGCAGTTTTGGCTCTTGTCCTTTATGTCTACCCAGAAATTCCAGCACATTAAAATGATCCTCAATCAAGAACCTCCTGACTGCGTTTTCCAGCAATTAAACAATCAATAGCAGACACCCTGACATTCTGATATTCTTTGTACAGTTTTTATGGTTCTTCTTCTTCTACTTCTTCTTATCATTAGGAGTAATAATAATAATAGTAATAATAATAATAACAACAATACAGTCTGTATTTTTTTCCAGATTGCAAATGGTAAATATTTCAGGCTGGAACTGCAATTTGAAATCTCTTCTGTAGACTGGCAATGATGATTCTAACTTAAAACCTATGCATAAATGGAGCTTGTAGAACTCCATTAGTGCGTTATAGTTTGCCTTTGCAGCACTGCATGTCATCAGTGCACACCCACAATGAAGTGGCCCATGTTTCCACAGCACTGAGGAGCATGACATGCTGTGGGTTCATTCCGTCAGGCAACAATACTGCAATTACAATGATGTTTCCTTCTGGCAGGCAGTGAGAGCGGAAACGAAAGGAGGTCAAACAGAGATGAGTGAGACAACAGGCAGCAGCTTCGATTTATCAATGGTACAAAAGCTCACTACAACACCATGAAATATGGGACACCGTTCTGCTGTAGGTAATACACTCATTATCTACACAAGCAATGCCTGTGTGAAGTATAAAACCTACATGTTAGAGGAGAGTACAGAAAAGGTTTGTGCATGTTTCTGAATGTGGCTGGCAGCATGTGTGTCTCTAAGAGTGTGTATGTGTCTGAATACAGGTGTGACTGTTTGCATGCATGCATGCGTGTGTGTGTGTGTGTGTGTGTGTGTGTGTGTGTGTTTGTGTGTGTGTGTGTGCAGTGTATGTCTGTGTGAGTGTATGTCTGTGTGAGTGTATGAGGGTGTTGTGTTGCATTGTGACTCATTTGTAAGTCGCTTTGGATACAAGCATCTGCCAAATGAATAAATGTAATGTAAATGTAATGTAATGTGTACATGTATGTGTGTGCCTCTGTAACTGTGTTGGGGTGTGTGTGTGTGTGTGTGTGTGTGTGTGTGTGTGTGTGTGTGTGTGCAGTGTATTTGTGTGTTTGTGTGCACGTATGTCTGTCTCTGTGCCTATAAGCGTGTGTGTGTGTGTGTTTGTACATGTGTGTCTGCGTTTGAGCTTCTTCATTCATGCGGCCGTGAGAGGGCCGGAGGATTAACTGAGCATGTGCCCAGCCTTTCATGGGGAATTCCACAGTCGATTTCTGCACTTCTGCTTTCTGAGTAAAGCAAACCACACTGGGCTGTGCTCCCGAGCTGCGTCACCCACAGTGGGCCAGCAGGATCACACCTCTCATTCCTGGGCCTTCAGCGCACACTCTGTTACTGACCTACATCCAGGAGATTTTTGACACTGTGACTTCAGATTTGTTGTGCAATCAAACTGCAACTCAGTTCACGGCAAAGCAAAACTGCCAAGGAGTATCCAGCTAAGTATTATCGAAACCAGGATTGTTCGATTATGTAGAGGTTCTGGCCTATGAATGTGGAGTGTCCCTGACATGGAACAATTTTACTGGTCTGTACTCCACTCCTTCTCTGCATAAGCAACCATAGAACATGGTGATAGTTTCTACCAGTAAACATCAAAACCTAAAATGCCAGACTTCAGGGCGTTCCACATCAGTGCACTTTGTGTTTCACTCTTCTGACATTCATTTAACAGGAACTTTTGAAAAACCGAATTCACAATACATGCAAATAGCTAGCGAAGGGGAACGCAGACAGCCTGCGATCGTACTTGGCTTGACATCAAAGAGAACATGTGCTGACGGAGATTCTCGTAGCCCCACCACACAAATATGCAATAACGGCTGGAGTCTGCACTTTTGTTGTTTATGATCTACTCCAGTTAATGTTTCAATAAAGACAAGCTTACAAACCAATTAAGTATTACAACAAGTACCGTCCATACAGTGCAATCCCCACAGCCAGTAATGAAGCATAAACAGGTCATTTAAGAAGTATTAATAATATAAAGTTCCATTATTGATTTGTTTGAAGGATACCCTTATGAAGTGCAACAATCAGTGCATAGCGGAATTTACTTATCCAGGGCCAGCTACATAGCATTTTACATGATACCCATTAACACAGCTTGATATTTACTGATGAAATATAAGTTCTGTCTTTTCCTCCAGGCATAGTAACCCATTTTTGAACCCTTAGCCTTCAAGGGCATTCCTTATTGTTCATGGGTATAGTGATTAGCTGCACTGGCATGCATAGAAATAGCCTGATTGTAAACCACCAAACTCAGCCTTGTGAAGCACTACCCTCCTCCATTGTGTAAAAAAGGGACTCAGTCTCTATGCTGTATAGATATGGGGTATGCCTTGACAACACAGTCTGGCAGACGGCATGCCTGCAAAGCTGCCATCATGGAACGTTAACTTTAAATGAACAGGTTTTCAGGCTTTTTGCAAGGCCATAAGTGTCTGCGGCCTGATAGTGGAAGTGTGTGGGGTCCAAACTCCAAACTCAACTGCATTAAACTGAGTTGTATGTCTGACCACCATGCTTGATAGTATGGCATGAAACACCCAAACACCTGATCATTGAGTCACCAGATAAGTTCACTGAATGATCTACCATTCAGCATTTCATACTGAATGTCAAAAATGGGTTATTTTCATCTTAAAATACAATTTTCAGTAAACAAAAACCCCTGCAATAAGCATGTATGTTGCACAACTGGAACCCCCAAAAGTATGCAAATCAGCAGCATCTAGAAACTATTTTTCAACAGGAAAAACGTCTGTACTTATAGAGCTGTGTGAGGTAATTACAGGGTAAGTCAATACAACAGGACAGATATTATTGGAAAGAGGGCTTGGGAGAGCAAGGTCTTATTTGCATTCTGGTTTGGTCTTAAATTTTTATACGGGTAATCCATGTAGATAAGTGTCCTACTCTTCTGAATCACCCCGTCCATCAAAACGCTTTCTAGATTATTTTGCGTTAAAACCCCCCATAAATTGGCCTTATGAAAATGAAATGTCCACTGGTACACGTAAACAGACACAATACTTCCAAATGTACCTTTTTATTTAAAATGCAAACATCTGCGGTAAAACAAGGCCTATTTAAGATATTCTAATTACAAAAAAGCCAACAAACCTCAATAAGCAAGAATATTTTGCAACGGTGTCTTGTTTCGAGGCAAAGACTTTCAATTAAATATAACACACCTACAAGTCTGAAATTGGCTGGCCTAAAAAGTAAAGTGAATCATGTTAACTAGCCAGGTATATTTCAAATTCTTGCACAGTGCCATCTATGGACTACTTTTCGCGATTTTGTTCTAAAAAAAAGGTATGCCTGAATTTTCTAACCATGGTCTTAGTGAGGATGAGTCATAAAGATATAAATTAACTTTAAAACTGAATTGCAATTATAACACCAACTATAATAAAACCATTAATATAGTGATTAATGGTTAATAATACCGGCTTATGCTTACAGATACTCAAATCAACCTCTCCACACAAATACAGTATCTTTTGGGTATTTAAATGGTAGCAAATAAGAAAAAAAACACGTACGTGTCTCCATCTTCAGTGATTGTAGTTAAAAGGTTTACTTCCTGTTCTGTGCACTCTGCGCTTTCTGCATCGGGGGGTTCCGTGATCTTGCAACCTTCTATTATCTCGCTTAAACTGTCAACTGTGAGCGACGAAGAGCCATACGAGGAGTCCAAACGTTCCTCGGTTATGCTGTCCATCTTGTCCTTGTGGACGTCAGTGTCCTCGCTGCTCGATTTTTGCATCGTTTTGATGCACTGTTCATCTTTATTGATTGATCTCAACGAGTCGATGCCAGAGTCCATTCGACAGTCTTCGGAGAGATCCACTTTCCCCTTTTCGTCGTCACTGTGTGCCATGATCGAACTGTGGACAGCTACAGTGGTTTACTTTAAGTCAAAAAAAAAAAAATATATATACAACAGACTACCTGTTTAATGGTATATGTAGTCCGAGTAAGGTCGAGTCGACTTCATCCAAAAAGAAGCGTTTCTCTGAAACCGGACCGTTGAAATGTTGCTTTTCATACCCCCAGCAGCTTCTCTTTTTCCACCAGTTACTAGTTCTCTAAGCCGCCGTTCAAAAGAGCGAAGCTTAAATCGCAACCCCTACCCTTAACTCTTCCTTATGCATACCCCTTTTTTCGCGAAAAGTAGCCTTATTCCATGTAAAAGAACATAATCAAAACACGAACGCCAAAAATAAATAATCTAACTATTTTGAGCAATAGTAGCAGAGCACTGTTCGGTTTTCGGCAGCCCTCCGCATGTGAACGCGTAAAGCGAGAGCGGCAGCCGGGCCATGTGAAAGGCGGTGCAGAGGCTCGTGCAATCATAAGCCGTTTTTGTTGTTATGGGGGAATCCCCGGAGGGAGTGGTCTGTGATCATGTTACAAGTCTATCCACAGGCTGCGGACTCTCCCCGGATCAACTGGATTGTTGACCTCATCGCGAAATCTTCCTGCTGAGAAACGTCGGAACCTGGAGATTTCCAGTTTCGCAGTTCGCGAAAGTCTCAGTTTTAAGCAAGAGTAATTGCGTGTGTGCAGTTAACAGCAGGAAATACACGGGCACTGTATCTGCAAGTATTACAGTATGAGAACTCGATAAACATTTAGATTACTCATGTATTGGATTACAAATATATTCATTGCTTTGTCGTGACGCACGATTTTAAAAAGTGAATCCGTACTGTTGTTAACTTGCATTGGGGACATTTAGTTGTATTTGACAATGGAACATCAAAGACAAAGTGAATAGTGGGGATGTCTGTCTCCCAGTCAGTCTGTCACTGGTGGGTGATACAGTTGAAGGACACAAACAAAACAGGTCATGGCGCATTCAAGATCGTGAAATTGGACGATGAGGTGCACACCCCGTGTAATACCTATTGCTCTAGCTCTCCTTGTTATTTGATGGGATTGTTTGAATTATGACATGAGTTTGAATGTTAGACATGTACAACAAAACAAATTGCAACCAAACCACATATTAATTCTATTGCATATTCCCACGAATGAATTTTTTATGTCTCAAACCATACAGTACATTTGTGTGCATGCATATATATTAATTTTATACAAATAAGTTGAAGTTCATAATCTGAACAAACATTACCAGGGTTAGTTGATATCAGTTTCCCCTGTGATTTTGATAAATGGGTGAATTGTCTTAAGGAAAAATACACATGAAAAAATTAAAAAATACACATGATATCCCAAATGGGTTTCACACCCCACAGAAATACATGATAAACTGAACTTTCCACATTCATCTGAGACCATTTAGCAGGCCAACATTGCCTCTCCCTATAGGTTGGTTTTCCCCAACATTACATTTTACCAATATTACATTTGTAGCATATTGCTCACTGCAGGGGTTATAAAGTTATCTACAATAGGATACATTTTATCAGACTGCACAAATGACTGATATCAGCCTGTAACAACACAAAATAATATGTAAACAACTTTTTCAGTACTACTATGCTAGATAAACTCCCACAGTGTCCTACACACTTAAGACGCTCTTATCTGCAGTAGTTCCACGGAAGCAAATTTTACACCTTTCACATTATTGAAGTCCTTCATACTACCTTCTGGGAATCCAGAACGGAACTGTAGTCCTACTTAATCGGTAAATGGAGATCTAAGCAAGTGAAAATAGAGTGTAGAACATGGTGGCTTTATACTACAGCATTACTGGGCTCCAGTAGGCAGAATCTGGCTGAATGATTGCAAACATATACAGTATGTAGCAAATTCCTATGTTTTTGAGTAAATAAGACCATACTGGCATAATGTATTTTGCTTTATGATTAGTATCTTTCAAAAGAGTTTCTTTTTTTCCAAAATATATTTGTTAAAAATCTTGCATAATCAATAGATTATGATTATGATAGATTAAGATTTAAGGTTGATTTCATAAGGAAGCATTGGTAATAGTTTATTACCTCCATTTTATGGTCATCCTTAAAAAAGTCATACTTAATTCACCCGCATGCAAGTTAGCAACCTATTTGCAGTGTTACCTAACAAGCTGAATGATAGAATATCAATGAATACCTTTAGCAGATTTGACAAATAACATTTAACAGCAAAATTTACACAAAACTTTTGTTTTAACTCGTCCTACTACTGCCATCATGTGGAGACTCATGAAATAGCAGCAACATGCTGGTATGCGCACATAAAATGGAAACGTTTCTCAAGTTTAACGAGGGCCATTCGGCCGTAGCGTGGCCAGCATACAGACACACAGGACACTCATCTTATATTATGTAGTATAACATTGATAGTGAGTGCACCACACAAAAAACCCACAAGAAGGAGAAAAAGTACCAAAAATAACACTTTTTAAAAACAACACAAATACAGGAACCTGCCTGAGCACAGCCACCGCAAACAAACTGCTGACTGTCTCGTCACTCCACACACACAATTGTGTTATATTAGCCTTCAGTAAAGCTGGTCGGGCTTATTTACCAATTGCTCATCCACTGACTGACAATTATCACACACCATGAAAATTAATCTATTTTGAATTAAGCTGGTTGAAATTGATCAGTTATTGGTAAGTCTGAATTGGCAATTAAGAAGAGGATCCTCCACTGATACGCAAACATTTAACAATATGGGGTACAAATACATTCTGATACATTTCATTTCTGAGGGACAGGTAAAGCCTCCTCTCTCACAGGTAGTCTCATTTCGGCCTACTTGGTTCTTGGTTTACCCCTGGGGCATTGCTTACCCATGACTGTTTTGACTAGGCTCTGTGCTGCTTTGACTAGGCTAGCCAGTGTCTGTGTGCTGTCTAAGCGGCTACCTTTGCTACAGCCTCTGCGGTTCTATACCTTCTGAATGGAGTGTTCATTAGTTACTACAAGTTAGCACAGGGCCTCAGGGCTGTGGGTATGTTTTGCTTTTGGCACTGCTGGGAAATTTTCAACAAAGATTCAATCACAAGTCTGTTATGTTTGGCTTCATTGTTCAATTCATAATAATTGGACAAAATAACATATCCTGAGTGCAATTCTCAGTGAGGGAATACTGGCAGTAGTAAAGGTTTAAATTTTAAAGGGCCTGTGTGAAAAGCACTAGCTAGCTAGTTAGGTAGTTGGCCAGCTGTGTGTTGCAGAATAGCAGCAAAATTTGCTTTGTAGGAGTGAAATACCTACAGTAACTGACAAACTAGTTATCTATGAGCCTGCGTTTATGAAAAAGCACAGGCTTCTAGCCAAAATAATGCTCGATCTCAAGCTAAATAGCTAGCTAAATAGCGACTTAGCTATCACTAGTGAGCAAGTGAAGTCATGTGAAGTCTCTGTCATACACATAGCAGGGAACATTTTTTTCTAAATTAAATGATAACTTACAACTAGTTAAATGAAGAACACCTAGATAGCATAACAATTTTAAGTTTTGTTTTTAAACATTTCTTGGAACTGGTTAAATCAGTAATGGAGAATTTCAATCATGAGTGTTTATTAAGAGGTGTTGCATAAAAGGGATGGCAGAGGCCTGTAAGCACTTAGTTCTCGCACTGACTTGTCTCAGTTTGTGAGAATTCCATGTTGACCTGCCAGACACTTTGCATCTATTCTGTGGTAATAGGTAAATGAGATCAGGCTGTAACAGGTATCAGGCAAAGGTAAGACAGAGCTCTGTTCTTCCTTCTGCCAAGGAGGTGAGGTTAACATAGCTGAATGGCTGTTGTACTGAAAAGCCAGGATGATTCAAGGTCTTTTCTGATCTTTTGATCTTTTCCGATCTGATAAAGTGTGGCCATGTCTAACAAAAGAATGTCACATGGGAGTACTGTACCCCAACAGTGGGCACAAGTGTTCACAGTAACAAAATCCTGTTTATTGACTCCAAAGCACTGATAACAGTGCAGAATTCATTTTCATTTGCAGTTATTAACCATGGAGTCATCCTGTTGGCTCCCCTTTTGGTTTCTTTGAACTTAGAGTTCCAGCAGTCAGACAGCTGAAGCAGTTTGAAGTTCATATCTGTTGAGGTGTAGCAATTCTAGGGGTGATGGTGTCTGTGTGGCACTTACAAGTAAACCTTACTGCTTTTTAATGAAAATATTTCATAGCAAAATATCTGCAATATTAAAACAGGGACCGCCTGTATGTATGGTAGTTCCTTGTGTGACATGAGTTCCGCACTAAATTAACCCCTGTACAAAGAATATGCTTTTTAATCCATGTATCCACTGTATCCATGAGGGGGCACTAAACACTAGACCTTTATTTAATAACAATAATTTATACTGTATGTTCCTTTGTGTATCTGGCACTGATGGCTGTAAAATTAAGACCATATTTTCAGATCAAGTGACAAGAGATGATCAACAAGGTTTATTATTCAATGGATAAATCCTATGATTTATTTTTTAGGCATCCAAACAGGGATTCTCTTCCAGCAGTCAAAACAGCCCCAGGGTATACTGCAAGCTTTCAAAATGGCTCTTTACAAGTTGTACACAAGAGAGCTCAACTGAGTCATCCAAAAAACACAATCCATGTTATTGTCTCCAGTGGGTAAGTGGTATGCAACTCCATGGGTTTCCCACTTGGCTAAAGTGTTCTGTGTAGGCTTATCTTTTCAAAAAAAACCAAAAAAACTTATTTGTGTTACCCTTTCTGGTTTGAATAAATAAAACCCCCTGGAGCAATTTCAACAACATTTCCTTTAAGGGGACCGGGGACCAGAGCCCATCCCCCCCCCATCCTTGGCCTGGCTGTTTGCTATGAATACCTTTTCCTTTTTCCTTTCAATACATTGTGCTCTTTAATGCACGTGTTGCTTTTTCCAGATTTCATATGTAAATTTGTGCAAGCTTGCACATTGCCAGTGTCCCAGTGTCCACTATCTCTCACCGTTCACAGGATCACCATTTCTCCTACAACTCTTTCCTTCGGGAGTGATCACTAATGGCTGTAATAATCACAATGTTAAAAGCATCATTTTTTAATCATAGAGTTGGCTAATGGGGTAATCTAATCTCGCGATACAGTGTATACATTTATACACAACTATACAAATGGATTATTTGGTTTAAATGGGGAATCTATGCAAGTTGGGACATCTGGAAAGCTAGGAAATAATAATAATGATAGTAATTAGCTATATTCTATAAGTTAGCACACAGTTAGCCCTTAGTCATTGACACAAGCCAGAATGTCTGCTGCCAGTGCTGTGCTCGGTTTTTATGAATTATAGATACAGTACATTTATGTATTTTTTCTACATAAGACATGTCCCTGAACAAGTTCTGAAATTATGTTGTTTTCAGCGTAACTGTGAATTGTAAATAAAATTAGTTTTTCCCTCCTCAATTACAATGCCTTCATGAAGGATGTTTTTATTTTCCAATTCCAATGACTGAACTTGCCAATGCAATTAGTAAGGATGGTCAGATGGTTTCGTGTCAAAACTGAGACTGCATTCACGAAAGCCTTGTGCAGTTTTAAAAAATTAATTATTGTGGTACTGCTTAGCTCAGCGTCCGTCTTCGAATCCGGTGTACATTTATGTTGCTGACTGCGTGGAGAAACCGGAGCATACTGACAAGGTCACGTTCCCCCTCCCAGCTCAATCCCGGAGAAAGGAGAAAAAAAATCTCTTTGAAAGCCGCCGCTGTCTCGTCATTATTACCTGAAGAGGATTACAATAACCATGCAACGCTGTTTATCGCGGAATGGCTCTTATTTGTATTCCATACACACCATCGTGAAACGTGCGCTTGTGTTCATTGTTTTTACCTCTTTTGCGCAGATGGTTTTTTTCACATTATCATTCACCTAACAGCCATGACTTTTCACCGAGGGGGTAACTGATGTCTTTTTTCATTTTCACAGTAAAAGAAAAGCGCTCGGAGAAGCGTCTTCACCTTCGCTATTGGTTGATCATATGAACCAGCTTCTCTCCATCTTCTCCCAAAACGGCAAAGGGACGGATCTGTGAATCAGACCAGTTTATTAGCAAAATCTTTTTTTTTTTTTTTTTTTTTTGTCTGGGGAACACGTAGCCATGCAACAAATAGATACCGTATAGAGAGCGGAGAAGCCAGGGATGGGTTGCTTTTAAACATTTCGGGCCAGGTTTATTCAGTCAAGGTTGGCTTGGATAATGTATTTGTTCGCTGGCGAGTTTCTGTTGTGCTGTGATTCGGAACTATTAATTCCTGAGGTGATCCATGCTCCATTATTTTTGCCATCATCAACATGTCCCCAGCATCAGCTGCGACAGCCAGTGAGAGCAGCACCACCACCGTTCCCGAGGAAGACACCGAAAGCCCCCGCGAGGAGGTGAGAACCCACAGTAAATGACACCTTAGCTCGTCCGAGTCTCCATGTTTGCCTTAAAAAAAAGCCCACGCCCCGTGACTTTAAACCTTAAAAATAGACCAGGTTTTATATTCGCGGTTGCTATTCAAATGGGTATTTGTGGCAAAACGGTTTTTCCTTGTGATTTAAAGGGTGTTCCTTGGTTATTTAGGGATGGCTGCTCCATCACCCACTTACCTAAATGTTTTATGGATTCCATGTATGAAACGCTTGACCGAGACGATTTTAATTAATAGAGATGCTTTAAGTGGTATAGCATCGATCATGAAAACATATTTGCGCCCCTAAAAAGGCACCTGTGATAAACAGTTAAAATGCGTATTGTTTAAGAGTGTGTATGTGTGTAGAATCACGTTGTTTTAATTCTTAGTCCTCTACCCTCGAGCCATTGAAATGCATCATGTTAAATTACTCCCTGCCGGTCTGGGTATTTACAATGCTACGTAGCCCTCCACATCGCAATGCTGTCACAGTATCGGTGAGCGGGTTACAATTCCCGGTATTTAATTGTGTGTCATGTCTATAATCTAATTAGTTAATTGGTGCTCGAGAAAATGCGAGACTACTGTTATTTTCATAAGGGCTCCCTTCCCCATTTGTAATTACTTAGAGTCTTTTAACACGTAAAAAGAGGAAGAAACACATACAGAATTTGCGGTACTGCATTTCAATGCCTCTGTAGCCCGCTATTGTTAAAAAAAACAGCAGGGAGCCAAAGACACCTTTGGGCTTTCCACCTTACTAGCTTGCATTATAACGATGATGAATGATGGTGATGAAGATGATGAAGAAGATGATGATGATAATGATGATAGTGGTTGACTGGTGGCCTTATCCATGTCCACATACTGTTTAACACTGTTGCACGTGCACCAGGCTAAATACCAAACAGTAAACAAGAGTTGTTACATGCTACAATAATTTACCTGCCTGCCAATAATTTACCTGCAAGTTGCGAATTACGTTTCGTCGGCTTCTAATGACACACCTCCATTTACACCACATTTACACCCTCCCTTTCCCCCCTCTCTGAAATTATTACTAATGTATCTATCTCTGTAATAAACCTCCCACCTTGTTCTCCAAAGCACCATGCTCCACAGCTAGAACTAAGAAAACGTATCCAAATGTATTACTTCAATCGAGACATTGTTTCATATGTTATGTAATTCATGCATTTTAAGTCGCTTTGAACACGGGCACCTTCCGAATTATACTATTTATGATCACAGTGACAGCATTAGTAGTTGTATTACAATGAGTACCACTGCTACTGTCAGTCTGCTGCTACACCTGCTACCACCACAGTACCAATGCTAACACTGTAACTACTACCTGCAATACTGGAAGTAGTTCATTTTTGGTAAGAAATCCATATTAGGTCATATAAAGCACAATACAGTTGCAAAATGAAAACTATCTCACAATGTGTAAAGCCAAGGGCCCTCACATCTATGGACTCTGGATACTATCCTTCTTGGTGTTTGCTGGGACTTTATTAATGGGGAACTTGGTGGGCATGTCCACGACACCACACCCTCCAAAATAACGATGGGTGTCTTAAGAACTGGACCAATTATCAATCAATCAATTAAACCACTAGTGTAGTCTGTTCTGAGAACAATGCACAAAAATATGCACTTTAGACAGTGCTTTGAACACAGGGACTGACTTTATTTGCAGCAGTGTGGGTCTCAGTACTAAGACTGTATGTCAGTGACACGAAGGGTATGGGTATATTTGTTATGTAATCTACATATGTAGGCTCTGACATTCATGCTGTGGCTCCTTTTCCTGAAACTGTGACAGATACGACACACTGAGCCTGAGATATCTGTTAAAAATATATATTAGAACTGAATGTGAGTGCCACAGCAGTGAATTTTTTGGACCCTGAAACCCTGCACAAATGGATCCTATTCAAATTAACTCTGTGTGAATGAACCCTGGACTAAGCTGAATTCTGAATTCAGTTGTCCCCCCTCCAGAGTGTTGAGTCCAATCATTTTCTTTGAACTAGGCTGGTAAAAGACCATTTCCACAGTCTTCCTAAATAATGGTTGTGAAGATTTTTTAAAAATTTTACATTCATCATCATGCAGCTCTTTTAATTTAGTTCCCTATCTTTTATGATAATGCTTTAGGGTGGCAATTAATTGCTGCATGATTTTTTTTCATTTGCTTTTTCATCTGAACATGGTTTTAACCCTCCATTTACTTCCACACACAAAAAGTGGCAGTGACATGGACTAGATATTGCTTGCAATCTATTCATTCGGTGCAGTACATTTTCATTTGACATCATTGTTGCATCATAAGTATTTTTTTTAATTAGGTTTGTTTAGTTAACAACATGGAAGTTAGTAGTTGGTAGTTTTGACACTGGGAAAATATCTGGACAAAACATTACAGGTGCTGAACTTAAAAGAGGAAAACCGAATGACAAAGAAAACTGAGCCTCGAACAGTTGCAGGTTTGCCTTGGTGGATTGGCTCATATGGTAGGCATAGAGAATGGAATGAGCCATCCGGATTACTTACAGATCAGTGAATCTTTTCTTTTTTGCCCAGCACGGCACCCTAAAACACAACCTATTAATACATACCCCAAGCCTGAAATTTTCCATTCCCCTTTCAAACCCACATGGCCTGAAGTGATACCGATCACCCTATACTTTCTACAAACCGTTACGGACTAACAGTGATGGAATTATTGTTATTTCCACTACTAAACTGAAAAATGACAAGGATACCCCATAGGTATCACATTTTGTATTATAGGACACTTCTTTAACCATACACCTGAGGTTTAAAAGTAATAGCTGCTTTATTGTGATAAAAAGTAATAGTTGCTTGAAAAACAAACCTTGAATTTGGTATATTGGCGTAATATTCAAAGGAGAATGTTTTTAAGAGAAGTGCATTGTATGACCTTGAAATTTTATTTCATGTAATATTTCGCATAAAATACAGTACCTAAAATGCACTGTCATCAGCAGTTGAATGAAATTTTGTGGCAACAGTGACAAGATCTGCTTGATTGCAGGTTTAGGTCTATTTTTAATAACAGGAGCAGCCTGTGCCAAGAACAGTATGAATCCAGCTAATTCTAAAGTCAGGAGAACAATCAGTCTAACCGTGGTGTTTTGTCCTTAACACTGGCATATTGACAGTCTTGCTTTAGGGCACATCCATTCTTTGTGATCCCATTCAGATATCTTCAAATGCAGTTGTGCTGTTGTTCCATGTGCAGGGGCCAACCTGTGCACCAACATGCAGATCTGAGACTTAAACTCTATCACAAGCTTGGCACTAACTGGAATTAGGGAAGAATACTGTGTAAGAGTCCAAAATTTGGAACAATCAGTTAAGGACAACTGCTACAGCAGATTTTCTGAATCCCTTGCAACTCAAATAGCATTTTCAGTCCAAAATGTAACAGCAAATGGGTAGGTCTGTAAAGCTTCTGCAAACATATGCTAATTAAGTAAACCTGTATGAGTAAGTATGATATCAACAAAAATGAGCAAGCCCCTGGGTGATTTCAGTGGATATATGTGGCACATAACCTCAAATATGGAACCCTCCTGTTCTTGGTGCTTTTATATTTTTATTTTTCTGAAGCGTTATAGCCTCCAGTTGTCTTAAAAAAATCTTTACAGCCGCTTTCTGTGTCAAGGATTCATGAAGAATCCATAGTGAATTGATGCTGCCTGAAATAATGTTTTCCGTTTCACCAAAATAGCTCATGACAGAACACTCTTGCTTCGGGCACCCTGACATTCCCACGGATGTCCATAGCTCTGAAATATTCTACGCACTTTCATATATGAAAAGTCAAAATTACTAATGTAATTTTAAACAGCGAGGGGCATATGAATAATGTAGAATAATATCTACACAAAGAATAGCATTTCTCAGCGAACTTCACTGAAAGTGGGGGATGAAGGTTTTTGAGCTGCAGGGTGTTGTGACTCAGTGTAATTGGTGTCAGAACAGTTATTGCATCACAAAGTAGTTAAGCAAGTTTTGTGCATTTTTTCAGCACCTCTAAAGCACTGGTGAGACCAGTGGTCACTGACATAAATTAAAAATGTTGCAGTGTTGCAAACACAAAACTTGCTTAAACATGTTACCCAAATATGACTGCAAAGCATGCTGCAGGCCCTTACAGTAGGCTACATTAGCATTCATTTTTAAGCAAGAAAACACTCATGAAACCCTCATTCCATTACATTACATTCATTTCACATTACATGCACCAGCCACCTGCATGTCAACACTCTGAAAATACAATCACAAACTAGAATTAGAAGACAGACATTTTTTCATGCTGGAAAAATGGTGGACACATTGCATGAAGTTACAGGCTTCTCCTTCGAAATTACCATCAGGAGTTTGGGTGGAGTGAAAATGCTTGTAAATGTGAGGACAATATGAGCTTTGCCTTCTCTCCTGAGCCACTGAGCAACTGTAACAAAAATGATTAAGTAGCTTGCAGCTCCAGGCCTGGTGTTTTGGTTGAGAGGCAGACTAGCCTGCCTGATGGTGTAATCTGTGATCTATCAATTAGAGCCATAGCTGATACCCTGCTAGAGAGTAAACACTCTGCGGCGTCAGCCACGGCCTCGGAATCGAGCAGCTCGTTCACACAGTCACTGGGTGCGGTCATGTGACGGTGCAGAGCAGAGCATCATGGGAGAGAACCATCGATTTTTCCACTGGTGCTGTTTTAGGAGCAAGGCTCGTCAGATGCGCAGAGATCCGGCTCTGTGAAAATAAAAAAGGCAATAAGGTCAGCAGCGTGGGGAAAGGGACAGTAAGTCTGACTTACAGTCAGGTGTTGTACCCTTCTGCATGGGACATGTAACCTGAATTGCTTCACAAGTTCACAGCCATATGAACTGTTGACAGGTTGTAAGTATTCCATCACCTGCTCTGGGTAAATATATCCTCTATGCAAATAAATAACGCCACATTTTTCTCTGTGAAATAAAAGCAAAACTATTGTGTTTTTTCCTGTAATCTGTACTATTTCATAGCTCAGTAGAATGTCTGCACATACTGTACATGAGTTCATGCTATGGTAACTCTCTGAATGTAAAAAAGAAAGCTGTTTTTGTTTTACATATACATATAGCTGATTGAGATATACGCACATGCAAATTCACACAAATGTCCACAGGCCGTGGTTTCACATTCTGACGGCAGAAAAACACAGTAATTCCTGGCCTTATGTAGTGTGACAGATATGCAAATGTGTGATTGCGCTGCACAACAATCCATCCCTGGCCTTTTGAGTGTGTGCCAGGTCTGTGAAAGGGGTCCCTTGAGTCATTATCAGCCTCCCATGCCAGCTTGGAGCTGCCAATGCCAGCTTGGGGCTGTCGATGCCCAAGGGGAGAAAAAATGGCACCTGCTTTGTGGCATTTGTCTAAAATTTCCACACTTTTTATTTATTTATTTAGAAAAAATTGATCTAGATAATGTCTAGCTGATTTATATTAATTGGTTCTTATTGCATTTGGAATTATACAAAATCTGTCAAAATCTGTCAAATTTCACTGAATATAATCAGTGAAAATAAAACAAGCTTGAATTACTACTCACTGAAGAGATTTTGATGTCTGAACTGACATTCAGGCACATGGACAGGGACCTTCCCTCCTTGTGTACTCTGGTACTTCGGACCTGATTTACTCATTTTAATAAAAGCAAAAGTGTCACCACAGGCAGTAAATCATCAAGGCCTACCTACTAACCTGGTGCACTGAGATTTGTGTCTCTTAAATATGGAAGATTCATGAACCACAACTTTTTGCTGGTTCATGTGAACAAATATGTAACTGTAGGAGTTCCCATGATAAAGCATAACATAAAAAATGTGAATAGATGACTGCTCAAAAACTAATGCATATCACCAAATTTCAAAGCAATTGCAAAAAAGGCAATTATACAAATTTAATAATAGTTGGGAGAGGCAGGTCTTAACCTTAGCACTAACATAGGCTATTATGATGGCCACTGTCTTTGTAACAAAAAAGAGACATCAGATCTTTCCACCTTCTTTTTATTTCATCCACAGTTCTTATTTCCTCTGGTGACATTTACTTTATCGCAAGTGCTACTCTGTATTGCATTTCTTTTTGCCACGTTGGTATTAAGCAGCTCTGTGATGTGTTGGTTTGTCTGGTCTATCAACAGATCTTGTGGTTCAAATTCCCTTTTTTCTGCTGATGCATATTCTCTGAGCTGGTGCCCAGTCATGCCTCTAAATCCGCCATGTTCGAAACCAAATCACTTCCAAACACGCAAAAAAATTTATGTCAAAGGAGCGGCCCATATTTAAATCTGGCTGTTTTCAGCTGTCCTCTACATAATGACTCATAATAGATCACCTGCAAAAAGGAAAAAAAAAATCTTAAATTTTTTAAATTGCTTGAGTTTACCAACTTTTTAATTAATTTAAATGAAAATAAAATGTTTATCTGTGGTGGCTGTCATTTTATGTGCTGACCAATGCACTGCACATAAAACAAAAAAAAAAAAAAAAAATAAAATGATTTATTTAAGAAACAAACACGAAAACCAGGAACCTCCATTTTTTGTCAGAGGAACAACACCAATGAACTCCTCAGCTCAACCCACTTGGCAGTCACACACGCCTGTATTTAACTGAAGGTAATTAACAGGTGAGACTTGTTATCCAGTAGCTGGCCTTCTCACACACAGACAATTAAACAAACAATTAATTACAACTAAGCAGTTTAAATCTGATCTTTGCTGAATGAGCTCTGTTACTGATAAAGCTGTAAATAGAAGAAAATTGGGGATCCTCTAAGCAACATTTATACATGCACTCATTCACTGTAAAACATTACTGACTGCATGCAAACATTTTTAAAGCAGTACAGTGTTTGTTGAGGTATGTGAAGGTAAATCTTTCACATTATCCTTACACATTTTTGTTGTTAATTTCAATAATGGCCAAGCTTGTGATGATGTAAACCTTTCAGCTCTGAAAAATTTCACATTCTTAAAGATATGAAATGAGGTGCTGTGTGATAAGAAAGATAACAAAATCACTGCAACAAAGAGAGGTGCACTCTCCTTCTGAAAAATATTGAATTTGCCATGTATTTTGTCTGATTTAAGGATTCCATCCCTCTTTGTCAGAGTGATGACATAAAAAAATGAAAATGTAATACTTGCTTAAATTGGTCACTAAAATGTAGGGAAAGACTGCATTAGGAATTACACTGAATACCTGCCAATGTGTTTGTGCATATTAGAGTGAGCTACAATGAACACACATTGCACATTGTGAGAGTAGGCCCAAGTGGGCATGACTTAGCAGTAATTTGACCAGTCTGAAAGCCTCTGTAGAAGTTCTCTATAAAACTCAGTGAAAAGGGATTATTGTTTTGTTTTTTGGCTCCCGGGTACAGTAATGATATCAGTTTTATTGATGTAGAACTGTGAATTGTGGTATTTTGGCATTAATTGTAGTTGAAGTAAACGATTGCATATTTCCATACAAAGGTATTTTTTTTTAACCACTAAAGCTAAACCCAGAGAAGAAAAAGTTAAGGAGGGTGTTTCAGCCTTAGTCCTAAATCATCTTATTTCATTGTTGCAGTCTAAACCATGTTAGTATATGAATATTAAATTTTAATTTCTCTTTATTATTAATGTTATGCAGCCTTAGCACTGCACTCACTCCTGACTTTCCTAACCTCATATTAAATCTAAATGAAAAATGAATCCTTGCAACGATGGGGAGGGTTATTAAATCAACAAATATAATTACCAGCTAAACATACAAAAATCCCAGTGTTATAAATATTCAGATGGTTGAAATTGTAAAACAATACCACTGTTTGCAATAGCATTAGATTTATTGAAACCTTTCATCCAACTCAAACATGATTTACTCACAATTCACCGATTACATCTCATCTGAAATTTGATGGGCCCATGGTGGAGTCTTTCATGCATCTGCACTTCCTTATGCAATTTTTCTTCTTACATAAAAAGGTCTTACATACTACATTTGATATCAATCAGATTTTGGGTTCATGAGAACTGTTATCTAACAGTGATATTTTAAATTGCTGAATTTTCAGTCGTTGCTACTCTCCATTTTTATCAGAATTTTTATTACAATTTGGGTACAGGCCACAACGTTGGAGCATTAAATTTGGTAATGTTTGACCCAGTACTGAGTGAGAATTGCTTATTTGCAACTTAAGCCAACATGACATGAATACATGCAATTTATTCACTTGCTACTCAATAGATAGATTGCTGCATGTAAAAGCAATGTACTGGATGAAAATGGATGAAAATCCTATTTCATGCAACTGATTTTACACACAGTGTTCATTGGGGGTGCAGATATGTGACACATGATGCAACAGTCTGTTTTTAAGAGGGAACAACACTTTAACATTATCTAAATCATAAAGCAAATAATTAGTTAAACAGACACAGGACAAAGAACAACTTATTCAATATCAGGATGGTTTGCAGCTAGCTTGCTTTTTGCAGCAATGAAATATAACAATAAGAAAAATGCAGACCTTTGTTAAGCTTACAACCTGCGTTATGATCAATGTTACTTAGCCAGATCTGACTTGTGCCTCATATATAAGTGGATTTAATTTTGTGTGATTTCAGTCCCATATTAACTGCATGTAAACTGTAAATTTGAACTGCATGTGATAACATCACAAGTAATATATTCATACAGCTTTTACTGTGTGATATTTATGTTTGAGATTTTTTCCTAATTTTATGATTTGGTATGTGTAGACACAATGGTTCATGAGGAGCTTACATTTAGCTAAGAATTTTGCTAAACATTTAAAACAGTAGATAATCCGATATGACAGACTTACAGGTCCTTGTGGCAGAACTGTTCCTTGTGAAGAGAACAGACTTTGTAGCAAGTTTCAGACCTCTGTGATACACTAGTGACTTTAATGAAGGGAAGAAACTCAGCAAGTTTCATACCTCTGTGATACACTAGTTATGTCAATGAATTTTAATAATTTAATAATTTCAATTTCAAATGGGTTGGCTACTGTAGCACCACCAAGTGTCTGACCAGTGGCACACTATGGGGGGTACAGTATTGGCATAAACCTATACTAGCCTATGATCAGGAGTACCAGGAAAGCAGCTGTATACACACGCTGCAATTGTTCATTTACTTGTTAGTGCGTGAAAAATTAATCAACAACAAAAAAGCGCAACAGTGAAAATGAGAGAAAGTGTAAATGCTGAGAGAGAATATGAGGTTTGCTCAGGGACAATTGTGACCTCACCCATGCACTGAAGAAAATAGCACCCTATCAGGTTCGAAGAATGAGAAAAAAAAATCTGCTCACAAATACAGTGTTTATTGACTCTTTTTTGTTATTTTGTATGCTGTGAAAGTAACATGACATCTCCTGTTCAGCTTCTCTGTATGAGGGCCCAGAGGACCGCAGCAGTGCTAATTGATTATCACGTTTAGAGTTGTTTGTCATATTTACATACTTGGATGCAGACTTCGGGAAATGGAAATCTTCATGAAAGAGGGAAATGAATATACAAGCTCTTTCCCTCCTTGTTTTAAGTATTAAATACTGGCTGTATAGAGCATCCTATATCTGTTCCCTTTGTTTCCTACACTATGAGATGTCCACCTATTCACCATTAAAAATGTAATCAAAAATAATGAGAAATTTCTCATACAGGTGACACAGTGCTTTGGTTGAGAGAATAAAGAAACCTGCTCTGTGCATGAGACAAAAATATGTGTTTAACAGTTCTCCCTTTTGAAAACAGATATATTTCAGTTCACTGATGTACAAACGTGTAAACCAATGTATTCCACAGTGTGTGAGGCGATCTCTCTATAGCTGTAAAGGCTGTTGTTGTTAAAGGCACACAAAGTGTTGCTTTCCTGTAAAAAATTCATTCGTCCCTACAATGTTAAGTGGATTTGAGTGTTTCCTCTATGCCCAAGAATGGTCCATTTTCACACACAAATGTGTTTATCACTTATCAGACGCAGTTCAGTTCAATCAGTCAACAAGAGTTTCTGTTTATGATAAGAATTTGAACATTAAGTGGATGTTTGATAGTGAATCAAAGTCAACAAGAGTTTCTTAAATATTTAAGTTTCTGATTTCAAAAACTTTGCTTTCAACATTATGGAGAGCTAAAAATATTTACAAATATTTACATGTTTGATATCCTATATATACTTACATGGAAATTTATGTGGAAAAAGCTTTCTTGTTCTACAGCAACAGAACCCAACTATAATGCACTTAGGTCCACCAACACCAACTGCAAGCATGAGACTTTTTTTCTTGTTGTTGTTTAGAAATAGTCACATCCATACTGTGTTAAGAAGGAAAGAAGATGGTGGTTGGTTTATTAGGTCACAAAAATGATAACGTCAACATTTTTCCTCACTGCTCAAAACCGACCAATCAAATACATATTTAAAACCCATTAATCAATGAAAGACAACACCCAACCACCCTCAGTCATATCCACCAGAGTCATTTTCCCATAGACTTTTGTCAGTCCTTTGCTGGCCTCCCAAAATCACACTTAATAAGGATGCTGACATCTAAAAACAAAAATGCTTTACACGGCAGTTATATCACTTATTCAGATTTGGCGTTGATGCAGAATTAAGTACAAACATTGCAAAAAAAAAAAAACCCTGCAAGACTGCATATTCGCAAAATGTATTGTTAAATATAGGGTTGTAGCAATTAATTGCTACATTGCTAAATTTACAAACCCCTTGGGATCCTGTTTGTGACATCCTGTTGTATGGACTGAATTGCACATCCCTACAATACAGCTTTGTCCTTTCATTTTACATACACAATCTGCTCCCAACCATAAGCAAGAAAAGTGCATATATAACCATAATTCTTGGGGTCATTCAAAGATGAAAGCCCAGATTCAGTGGAACCACAATGAGTCAGTTCTGGATGTTGAATAAATGTCATTTTATGTAGTGTAACAATGGAGTGCTACAGTGCTTTTACACTATTTACACACCCTGAGTTCACAAAACAATTAAAAAAAGTATAGACAAGAAATACTTCCTTGCCATACAAAGGACGAAGCATAATACATAATGTGTTTATCCAGGTCTTGATCACTGACGTCTTCTTTTCCCTTGTCCCCGTGTAGCAGCGGCCGCTGAAGCAATCTCTGAGCAAGTCCCTGTGCAGGGAGTCGCACTGGAAATGCCTGCTACTTTCCCTGCTCATGTACGGCTGCGTCGGGGCCATGACGTGGTGTCACGTGACCAAGGTCACCCGGCTGACCTTCGACAGTGCCTACAAGGGGAAGTCCATGATGTACCATGACAGCCCCTGCTCCAACGGCTACATCTACATCCCCCTGGCCTTCCTGGTCATGCTGTACGTGGTGTACCTGGTGGAGTGCTGGCACTGCTACACCCGCAGTGAGCTGCAGTACAAGGTGGACGTGGAGAGTGTCTCCGAGCGCATCCAGAGGATGCAGCAGGCCACGCCCTGCATCTGGTGGAAGGCCATCAGCTACCACTACGTACGGCGGACCCGCCAGGTCACCCGCTACCGCAACGGCGACGCCTACACCACCACGCAGGTGTACCACGAGCGGGTCAACACGCACGTGGCGGAGGCCGAGTTCGACTACGGCAACTGCGGGGTGAAGGACATCTCCAAGCACCTGCTGGGGCTGGAGAGCTTCGCCGTCACCAAGCTGCGCTTCACCAAGTGCTTCAGCTTCGCCAACGTGGAGTCGGAGAACTCCTACCTGACGCAGCGGGCCCGCTTCTTCACCGAGAACGAGGGGCTGGACGACTACATGGAGGCCCGGGAGGGCATGCACCTGAAGAACGTGGACTTCAAGGAGTACATGATCGCCTTCTCCGACCCCGACCACCTGCCCTGGTACGTGTCCCACTACGTGTTCTGGGCGGCGGCCCTCCTGACGCTGTCCTGGCCGCTGCGGGTGCTGACGGAGTACCGCACGGCCTACGTGCACTACCACGTGGAGAAGCTGTTCGGCTTCGACTACGCCCCCGTCACGCCCTCCGACGAGCGGCCCTGCTGCCGCCACATCCCGCGGGTCAACACCATCGACAGCACCGAGCTGGAGTGGCACATCCGCTCCAACCAGCAGCTGGTGCCCAGCTACTCGGAGGCGGTGCTGATGGACCTGGCCCAGCTGTCCAGCTGCAACACCTACGCCGTCTGCGGCTACGGCGGCGGCTACCGGCAGAACTGCGAGCGCTGCCACCGTACCATCAGCAGCTCGTCCATCTTCTCGCGCAGCGCCCTGAGCATCTGCAACGGCAGCCCGCGGATCCCGTTCAGCTCCAGCCGCTTCTCGCTGGGGCGGCTCTACGGCTCGCGGCGCAGCTGCTTCTGGCGCAGCCACAGCGGCAGCCTCAACGAGCCGGGCTGCCCCACCGAGAACACCCGCTGCCTGTCCGGGCAGATCGAGGGCGAGGAGAACCCGCCGCCTTACCAGGACGCCCTCTACTTCCCCGTGCTCATCGTGCACCGCAACGAGGGCTGCCTCAACCACAACCACCGCTCCCTGCACCGCAACGGCTCCTGCGTCGAGACCTCCTTATGACCCTGCATCCCCGTCCTCCCCACCCTCCACCCCCTCTCCCCCCACCCCCCACCCCCAAACCCCATCCAGGCCCGGCGCCAGGAGGGGTGCACTTGCAATCCACAGGGGGGCACAAAAAGTCATAAATACTATGTAGACATCGGGATGTACGGAGACAATTGGGGGTGCACTGAGGTCCTTCTGGGGGTGCGCCCCTACACACCCCCATAGCGCCGGGCCTGCACCCACCCCCACCCCGCCCTGTCCCCCCCGTGATCCTCACGACAAAAAAAAAAAAACGGGAATGTAATTCTGGAGGCCCTTACTCTACCTGGATGCTGAACTCCTACAAGGAAAGCATAATGTGGGATTTTTCCAAATGTACGAGAGATTTTACTGAAATGTTACCGACGGTTGGCGGAGAGCAAGCACATCCACCATTATTCGCGTACCAGTAAGTATGCACACGTGGGTGAAATCCACCATCGGGATATGTGCTTACGTGCTCCATATTCCGCCCCTTCAATAATTCAAATCAATATTGCAATCCCCTACAAGTCACTCTGTCCGATGAGATTTCTTCCAGTAATATTTTTAATAGCAAGAAAATAGTAAGTCATTTTATATTGCAGCATGTTAAGTAAAATGATCAACTATGATAATCAACTATATAGAAAAAGAAATTTAAACTTGGGTTGGGAGATGCAAATTGCAATCAGTTTGTGACAAATTGGATTTGATGGAGATTATGGTTCACCATCATAGCACTTTTATAACAATTTATGGCAATAACCCTGATGAATCATGATTCTGTACTTACTGTCTGCTGTGGAAATGAATTCATCAGCCTCGGAATTGGGAAAGTTTCCATGAAAAAACATAACCACCAAATTTGTCCAAAAAGGAAGTTTTTTTGTGAAATTTGGATAGAACCCCCCCAACCTTCTCACAGAGAAAACTTAGTTGTAGGAATGTTTTAAGATTAACACAGTATTTTTCATTCATTCAATGTAAGCAAATGGAATATTTTGGGTATTTATTGAATGCATAAACCTGAATGTTCTCTATGTCAAGAATATGCAGTGCACTTCAATTTGAAATGTGGACATAAACTGAAGTCGGACTATGTGTTAAAAAGCTGGATAGTACTGGCTATTCTTCGCAACATTTATATGGAATGCCACATGAGTGAAATGACAGATCACAGCAAAGGCCCCAGAAACAACAAAGCTTTCAAA
Source organism: Megalops atlanticus (assembly GCA_019176425.1). Classification (NCBI taxonomy): domain Eukaryota; kingdom Metazoa; phylum Chordata; class Actinopteri; order Elopiformes; family Megalopidae; genus Megalops; species Megalops atlanticus. The sequence goes on along the minus strand of CM032892.1, from coordinate 5,607,064 downwards.
GAGGAGTGATTTATCAGTGAGGCAAAAGCCTCTGGGATATTTACTCATCTTTAATATTTAATCCTCAGTCTGAAATTGGAACCATGCATTTTAGAGGGTGTGTCCTGATAAATGTGGACAAATACAACGCTGACAGAGAACAGCAATTATATCATAGCACTGTAACAATGATTCTGAACACAGTGAGAATAAGATTAAACCATAACAAAAACCCGACCTTATTTCCAGAAAGCCTGAATAATAATCAGCTGCAGTCTGCATACATTTTCATGAGAGTATAGTAAAAATTAGGATAAAAGGGCAATTTTCCCTTTAGCTAAGTGTGCACATAGAGATGGTAAATAGCACAGGCATGGAATAAAGCAGTCTTTGATTTCAGTCCTCTTTGTGTGTGGGCATGACACCTTGTGTTGTTAAACCATTTAAAGGACTCATAGTGGCCATTTAATTGTTTTCAGGAGGGATGTGAAATATTCAACACAGGGATATTCATGAAAAAAAGGCAAATTAAAACCATGAAGGGACACGCAAACGTTTCTCATTCCTAGTGCTCCTCTATTTATAGCATCTTAGTCAGTGTGATGAATAATTTAGTAAGGGATGCCAAAGGATATGAGTACTTCAAACAGAATTTCTGCACATCAGAAATCTTAAGTACACACGGCATGCTCCAGATGTAGCGAAGTACAAGTCATTTTATAGCTGTTGTCCTGAGTCAAAATGGGGGTACATTGATTTTGTTTACTTAATAGCAACAATAATCATAAAAAAGAAAAAAACAGCTCATTGTAAGAATGCATTGATGTCAGCTGTAGTACGTTCATATTTGTAATGAGGACATCTAATCCGGATTGTTGTTTGTTACACATGTTCAAAAAATGTATTCTTTTTTATTATTTTATATTAGTACATTAATATTTCAGGGCTCCTGCAGAGGTACAGTGTATTTCTTACAGCGCTGTGTTTGTCAGTCCTGGGCCTGTTTATGCTGGTTTTAATTCTAGCTGAGCTCAATTAATCATATTTGATTAAACTATTACTTGATGACCAATCGGATTTAACATCTCTTGACAGTTATCTGCTACTGTATAAGACATTTATGGAAGAAATGCCTAATTGGAGTGTATTTACGCTGATTGACTGTTATAGGGCCTAGAGCAATTAAACAGTCAATTAAGCTTAGTCAACTGAGACCAATAGCCTAAATTTATTGGAGCAGCAGATGTTAAACAAATAAGAGATACCTTCATTTTTATCTTTTTGGTAGGATAAACCCACCTTTGAAAACATATTTATTAAGCGGTGAGAAGGTAATTTTCACGAAATGTCAAATCCAGACCATTATTCAGTTAAAAGCTCATTCAAACCTGACTTTTTCAGCTCAGCGGGAAGTAAAATCATCACACCATAGTGATCCCCTAGGACCAGGTTTGGAAAACACCCGTCATGTTTGAATTCATCATGGCGTGCAAAATTCTGCACCGATTCACTGATCTTTACGGCGTGGGGATTAGCCTCCAATGAATTCCATTCAACGAATGGAATCAGGATGATGAAAACACCAGTGAATCTGTGTAGACAGGTGCAGGGTGACGACCACAAACATGAACACCTTAACAGGAAAGATGAAGATATGATGGTGTGAATAGCAGGAGGAGACCCTTTGCTCTGTTTTAGTTCTGCGGTATCCAGTCAGTTTTATCCCTAGAGCTACCTCTTCTTTGTTCAAAGTTTGAAGTGCCTGGGGGCTCTTTAAATAAATATTTATCCTCTAAACATTTTAACAAAGCTCTGAAGCAGATGGTAAAGACTCAAACTTTATAAAGGAGTAAAATGGTCCTTATGCAGTCTACAAAGCAATATTTAGTGGTTTGCCATGCCTTCTGATTTGGTCAGTTGTCAGGGTGGAAGCTACCGGTTCTCTTAAAAAACGGACGAAAAGCCAGATCACTTACACACTGTGCCGATCCAGTCTGCTGTTGTTCAACCACGTGAGGCTACGCACTGCATTTTCGGCTTCATTGCAAATGCAGTTTACCCGAGACAGTGTAAAAAAAAATCTGCTTGGTCTGTCGTTTAAAAGATTAACAGGCTAGGCAGGGAACCCAGAGATATGGTTGCTAAAGATGTGTGAGGGAGACAGCCATCAACAGAAGAGTCTGAAAATAACCCTGTGCCTCAGGCCTTCCTTATCAAAGTAGATTGACCAATTTCCCAGGACACCATGGGAAAAAAATTTTAAAAAATGATTACAACCGTATAACCTGTAATCTAATTTTAATCTACTGTGTACTTTACATGTAGAATTTGAAATGGCTCAAAACATTTATGTCTTGACGTGGCTTGACGGGAAAAGGCTATGTTACATCCGCCCAGGCTTACCAATACCGACTGCAGCGTGTGCAAAGCATTTGGCAGCAACCCCAAACCACAAAATCCTCTGAAGGCTCCACCATTGTACATAATTCTCTCCTGAAACTTGTTTCAAAAAGAGGCAAAACAAAACCTTTATTTGCCAGCCATGTGCACACTGGCCTGGAGACATCCAGCTGAAACGGTTTCTTAAAGGATCAGAGCGGACAGGCAGGTTTAACCTCTGGCCGAGGCATCTGCGAGGTATCAAAATAGCTGCACATTTATCCACTATGAGTAAATCTGTCAGGCAGTTGACTTATGCATACCTAGGTCACACATGCACCATCAACTTCCATTTGTTTTTACGGGGAGTAAAGGCAAAAACAGGAAGAGGAAAATGAAGAACCTACAGTACCTCGTACCGTGTAGCAGTTTCAAAATGAGCCCCTACGGCAGTCTCCCTGCACACTCAGGAACACACAGGGTTTGTGAATTTAAATTTACTTTTCATTACATCAGTGTATCAATCTTACTTTTTCTTTTTTAAAAGCATGAAAAAGCACCTGTTCTGCTAATTGTCTTTAGACTGTACGTCTTGCCAGCAAGAATGGCTAAGTGTGAAGTGCATTTGTGTGCAGGTCTGACCAACTCAAGGATAAAAGGAAAGCTAGAATACCATTAAACATAACATATACCTCCAATGGCCAACATTTCTATTCACTTAAAACAATGAGTGGGTTACATAGCGATTGGTCCAATTTATTTTTCTGTTCATAATAACCATACATATTTAATAAGCATAAATATTTAAGAAAATAATTATACATTAAAAGCAAGTATCTGTGGATGATACGGCATTATGAGTTAATGGTAATATCACTGCTTACATGTTCCATATACCACAAACTTCCAAAAGCCATCTTTTAAGGTGTGATTTTTCTCTACATACACACATCTATGCAAGACCCCAAAAGAGACTCAGCCATCTAGCCAAGATACTAAACTTCTGTTTCTTTTTTTTCTATCTGAGCATTTTCAGTGTTTTGTATTTTTATCTGGTGGTGGTACTTACTGTTTCCCAGTGGAGAAATGTGTGAAATGTTTTGTAGATATGTTATGAAACTCTTGGAAGGATTTACCCGTCTAGGTAGAGTTGAAATGACCGTATCCTTGCAAGTGACTATATTATAATAAGTTAGTCACTGTAAGTCCGTATCACAGCTGTATTATATAGGTTGTGTATTGCACTGTTGAATGAATCATGGGTCAAAGAGAATACTGAAACGGGTCACACTTGGAAAGCTACATTCATGGACCAAATATGAGTTTTTCTTATGCTTATGGTAAATTTCCCCTCTGCAATATCCTGAATTTTAAGGTACATTTAAGAGTGATAAATGGGTAACAAATGACATTTTCCATGTTGTTTTCTATCTAGGGAAGAAAAGTTCAATGAGTTCTCTTGGCCACTGCCTGACAGATGTGCTTCTCTTTCAATGTCTAGACCAAACAGCTGTGTTTGAATTCATATAGGCCATATACATTTTAATCACTTGATCCCCAAAATCATTTTTATCAGATAAACATTTCCAACCTGATCATGTAAGTGAGCATTAAGTATTGGAATGACCCTTTTTATGATGTTGATGTCTTCTTTTGTCTTTGCAATTCATTAGTGGGAGGTTGAAATGAAATGAATTTATGTGTGAAATTTAAATTTGATGGACCAAATCACTCATGACACACCTTGATTTCAGACATATAATTAATGCTGTAATCATATTCATGCCTCTACTCGATATTAAGGTCATGTCCTTTGTCTGCAACTTTGGCCTCAGTTTAATCTAGCTGCAACATGCTTTGTCCTTACCTGAGTGAGTTTTGAGGGCCGTTCACATTGCGAATGGAACCACACCATCAGAGCACAGCACAATGCAAAAATGTGACTTTGGTGGCCAAAAATTATCCAGGATTTTTCATCAGTTGAACGTAATGGTTTTCTGAATGAGATGTAGGGCAGTGTTTTTCAGTAACTGACCTTGCAAGCAAATGATTAATGGATGAACCTGCTTGCAAAAAGTTAGCTAACTTGTTTTTAGTCAGCTAGCAAACCGTGCTTATATGTCAGGCATTGTCCCACACCAGAGGTTTGCATGCAATGTAATGTAATTACATAAAAACACCTATTTGCCCTTAAGCACTTAGGTAAAATGTGATCATTTTATTTATTTATTTATTTAATAAAAAAGTGAGGCTCCACAGAACTGCCCATAATGTGGCAGGGCATTAAATGTTTTACTTTTTTATTACTAAACAACATTTTTGTTAATGTGTCTGCTGAGTTCCTTGTGTTATGTACGTATTGGAGAAAAAGGAACATTTACCTAAAATTACTTTCAAAGTGCATTGCAGGTAGATTAAAATAGGCCTATGGGGAAACAAATCTGAGGAAGTATGGTATCTGTTTCTTTTTCATTCTTTTTTTCGATCACAAACTTCATAATTTTGTTTTAAAACTTGCTTTAAATAATTAGTTTAAAGAGGCCTTAACTTTAATACTTTACTTAACACATTCCCTGTGCACTACACTGAACCAATAGGAGAGGTAATCTGTTCATAACTATACTGAAATTGTTTTTGCCTTCATGCATTTATATGGAAAAAAACTGCAGAATTAAGTCTGTATTACATGAACAAAGGAGAAATCAAACTATGTCACCCCAATTTCGCTTACAATAAATGAAGGCCCAGATTCAGGCTAACCACAATGTGCTTTGTCCTGAGGAGTAAATTTCTTTTTCTTTCTTGCATAATACTGTAAATTTGACAGTTGTGAAATTCCTTATACAAATAGAGTGTAAGACAAGGAAAAAAAAGCAGCTGCAGAGTGCAGTGTGGTTAGACTTGAACCTGGATGAAAAATGAGATGAAAAACAAATGATTGAAAACATTGACATGATTGAAAACAAGATTTTTACACCAATAGTGACTGTTAACACAATATACTTTATTGCTGAACAGCCTATATTAAAAAAAAGACTTTTCTGTATTTTGTCAGCCAGAATGCTTCAGGTATTCATCTTTTTGTAGTATGTTTTACACTGTAAGCTGTTGAAGGAAATAAGAGAGGATCATTTTTATACTGTAAATAATGCAGAGATACATGGATAGAGAGAATATCAATGTGTTTCTGGTGTACTGTTGAATGTGTCACCAATGAAATAAAGCATAAAATGTATGTTATAAAGGGCGTTTTTGGTTTGTTAGAGCTCAAGTAATCAATGTATATCTGATACAATGTTCAAGACATGTTGCAAAAAGGAAAACAACAATATATTGTATATATACAGATCAGGCTATGCCGGAATACATCTGGTGCTGTACAAACTGAATCACCGAGTTCAAACTGGCAGAGCACTGTTTTATTTTCCTTTCTTTTGTTCAGTTTTAAGATTGCTTTAATGGTTTTCGCAACAAACCAGCAAAGAACAGGGACGACATCTCAAGTGTCGCGTTGTAAAGTAACCTTGTTAACCAAACACAGCATGCATAAGATATCTCAATGCTGAGACTGTATTACTTCTATTGACTTCATTGACCTGTCTGTACAATAGGAAAAAAAGAGCAACTTTCACAGTTTGAGTGCACAGGGGCAGCAACTGCTGCACTGAGTGTTTTTAAGTAAAGGTGATCTGCATACAGCATAGACATATCCATAATAGAATGAAAAATCATATGACACATGTAACTGTATTATGACTCTTCTGGCTACACCAAAACATTATGTTATCCAAATGTTTTTGGCAAAACCATACAATCATACAGAAAAAGCACTGCTCTGCCACTTAGCTTCCCAGGCTTTCTTTCTCATGTCTGACTGATCATCTCAGCAGTTGTAACCGACCGGAAACATGTAACATAAAACACTTTGTACTGCCTAGATAAGGTATTTCACTAGTTTGGTGTGTACTGACTTCTCTAAAATAAATGTGTAAGACTGAAAAAAAAACTGCAAGTCTGTATGTATATTAACACTATTAATCACAATGTTGCCTTTATGTTACATACATTCATTACAAAGACTGCGAACCAAACCTGTGTATCAAAGTTGCAAAAGGCTAACTGAAATAAAACATTTTGTGTATTCAATTGAAATGGACTTTGGTTTCATAATCAGTATTAGAGTAAAGTGTGTCCATTGAATGATTCTGGTCATTATTGTGCATGTACCTGCATTACTATACCATCTTTCTACCTGTGATCTTTAAGTACTTTGAAAAGCACCTAGGGTTGTGTTATTGAAATCCAAAAGTGAGAGAGGGTTTGGTCCAATGTGCCAAGCATTCAGGAATGCCCTGCCATGGCCATTGGCTCAGTGTGTATCTGTGTGTCTGTGTGTGCTTGGTGCAGTACAATATTTTCAACCCCCAAAAACAAAAATGACTGTCACCTTCAAATTTGATGTACATTATGTAAGAGGATAATATTTTAACTGAAAAACAACTGTAAAGACGGCCAGAGTGCGAAAGGAAAAGCGGGGTGGGTGGGAGGGCAGTCTTCCATTTACAGGAACAGTTGGCAGCAGATTCAGATTTTTTTTTTAATGCAAGAGAAGCTGGATGAATTTTGAAGAGTCTTTTAAAAAAATCTTTGAAATCTTTGAAAAAACTCACTGAAGTTTGTAGCGTCATTAAATAAATAAAAATGAACTACATCACATCACACACTGGCTTACCCAGCGAAGGCATTAAACAGAGTAGAAGGTCAAAAAGGTGGACTGTTGAATAAGAACCACTGATTGCTATTCTCTTCTGCAATCGCCAGCTGCTCATTAGACTCGTCTCACCTCGACATCCTCTGGTACACCTGAATGCAGCCAATGGCTATTTTTCACACTGCAAGTCAAACTGTGCGCTAGAGTGAAGTGGGAGATGACTCTGCTGACGTCATCCAAGCAACCTGCAGGTACCTTACAAGGGTAAGGATGCGGAGTGCCAGAAACCTGTAAGACTCACCCCAAGTCAAACGACATGGGATCCTGGTCATTGTAAGCTAATGACACAGATGGGATCAAGACCCACTGAGATTTTACAAAAGTTTCATTTTTACCCTAAACATTGTGATAGTGATACCTCCATTGAGACACAGGAGAGATGCTCATAAAACAGGACTGCCACAATTTTACTGACATGTCCGATTGTCCTAAATTATGATTTACTGCTGATTGTTTATTCTGACAATCGCCCAAGGTGTGAGAAATGGGCAGATGGAGGTTCGTCTATCTCATCTACCACCAGTGTGTAGACCCTAACCTGGGTGCTGCATAGAAATTATATTAAGCCAGATTGCTTTCCACACATAAGCCTGGCTGACAAGGCAAGGATCACTTCAGCCAATTAAAGTGAGGGATTATTACCTGGCTTGAATAAGAGGGCCTCTGACCATGACAACCCAGGAATAGCTTTTGTCAACATATCCTTTTGGGGAAACAACCCTTCATAAAGCGATATTTCTGTGCATAACCATAGGAAGCATAACATCGGTGAGATTTTATTAGAACCCTCAATGTTTTTGAGATGATCTTTTCACAGTATTCTGCAAATGGGTGGGGGTAATCATGTTTTTGTGTCAAAATTAAATGTTTGTCTGAGTGCAACCTCAAAGAGTGCAAAATGAGATTCATAGTTTCAATAGTCTTCAGAGTTCAGGAACGACTGTAGTAGAAGCCACAATACTGTGTGCACATTAATTTTGCTGACACTGACATTTCGAGAATACTTGGAACTCAGTGAAACTATTCATTTTAATTATTAATCTTATTCTTTATTTTTCATGAACAAATCAATTCTAATGAAATTAGAATCCAGAAACCAGATGTGTCTGGCTGCATTAAATTGAACTCGGGGCCTTTCTGTCTGTCAGGGTGTACGTGTTTGAAGGCTGTTTGAAGGCTACATGGTGTGCAGTTCATGGAGGTGCTTCCTGCGGGCCTTGTGTCGGTTGTGTTGAAGGACGTGGCTGATGTTGTACTCACTGTCTTCCCCCACTTCTGTCAGACGAATGTCACACTCCAACAGGGTGCTGTTGTGAGACATGCCTTCCTCCAGCACTTTTCCACCATCCTTAGAAACAATCAGTCAGACAGCTAATGTTACTTCAAAACCATATTGTTTGTTGTTCATTTTATGACAAACTCCTGTATCATTTTACCCAAAAGGGGCCTATCTGTCATTGTAGGTATAGGTATGGGGTGTGCCCCACCTACTTATAACTTGGAGGATGTAATACCTTTCATCCCAGTTTTGAATATTTGTAAATACTTCAACATTTTGAGAATGTATATTCTAAAAATATATGGCTTATGAACAGTGAATAAAATGCTTGCCAAGGCTTGACAACCAAAGACTTTAAAAGCTACTGCCCTATTTTTAGAAGTGTGACAAGGGCATAAAAAAGGCTCTACCACATGTGGTTCACACCTTTGACTAGCTTTACAAGACACCAAGAACACACTAATAAAGAAGAAGTACTGCTTTTTCACTCTTTTCCTTGAGCTGTAATATCATAGGGACTGCAAATTGGAGGAGAGACTGACATGGGAAAATGTATAGTCTGCTTGGCAGTAATATTTGGAGTGAAATGCTAGATTCCCCAGACATAAGAATGCCTTCTCTAGAGCAACCTCATGTTTGTCTGTGCTGTAACAGCATTTTAGACTCACTCATTTCACTCATCCAAACTATATTTTTAATCACAGCATTATTACAATTTGTAGTGAGTGGTTATCTTCCTTCAAACTCAACTGCTGAACAAGCCAGTGAAGGCAAGAGTGCTGCCAGCAAAGTAGGATAGACTTTGAATTTTACACTCATTAGATTAGCTGTCATGATGCAAAGTGTAGCTCAGCTTTCTTTGTAGTGAAAGTAAGTTACAATCTGCAACTCATCTTCTGTCCAAGCTTCCAAAATTTGGTAAATGATGGACAATTCACAGTGAATAGACATGCTGAACATGAACCTTCACACTTTTAAACCACAATACGGGAGACCTTTGCATTCATACACTGAGGACCTGCTTACCACTCCCAGTCTGTTGCAGGAGAGATTGATGTCCTGCACAATGTCATTCTGGAGGAGGACCTGTGATAGGACAGTGGCTGTGGGCTCTGTCATCTGATTGGCTCCCAGGTGAACGGTCACCAGGGTCCTGTTCCTTAAAAGGGCCTGAGCGATGGCCTGCCCCCCTTCATCCCCCAGAATGTTCAGGCGAAGGTTCAGAGAGGTCAGGGTGGTGTTTTTGGTCAACGCGTGAGCGATGGCTTGGGCCCCTGGCCCTCCGATCTTGTTATCACAAAGGATCAGTTTTTCCAGGCCGCTCCGGTTCAGCAGTTTGCCGATAGCTTTCGCACCCCTGTCCCCAATCGTGTTGTGGGACAGGTTGAGCTCCCTGAGTGAGGGGTGATCCAGCAGACTGCGTACGATCATTCGACACTTGTCGTCGTCCACTTTGCTTTGATGGATTCTGAGTACCTTTGAAAAGGTGAGATAAACAACTTAAAATCGGATGACTTGCTTACATCAGCAGTAGCTACACATGATAGCAAAATGCACCAAAAACATGTTCCACACTAAACAAAAGCAAAACCAAAGCGAACAAAAAACAAAGAAGTGATCATTTGCGCCTTGGTTAGTTTCCGGGGTGCAGTTACACTAAGTGCTAATTATTCAGTAGCTGGGGCTTCCCCCTCTTAGCTGGCTGCTTATCCACTTGTTAACTGGGCAAGGCATTTATGCACTGAAGCAGCAGCCTCCTTGTCTCTCATCCACATACTACAAAGACTTGATCATAAAATGACAAGACAGTCTGTCTGTGGGACTCCATTGAGGGAGGCCTTATCATGTCACAAGTTATTGTTAACTATGCCCTGTCCTCTGCATAGTCTCTGCACTTCCCCTCTCCCACCTCTCTATCTCATCTTTTCTAAACATTGAAAACATGTGTACCGTAATGTATCTAGAGTAATGTAATCAGTAGTGTTTACGAACTAATATAAGCATTATTAAAGAACATGTTGTAAGTCACTCTGGAAAAGCGTGTCTGCTAAATGACAAAAATACAAATGCAAAGATGTGGACAGTAACAGTCAGGGTGTTGCTGGCACATACCATGCGCACAGACGTTACCTTCAAAGCCTTGCAAGATTTCAAACCGTTGGCCAAACTCTGACAGTCGCGGGAGGTGAACTCGAACAGGTTCCACTCAAAGTTCATGCCGCAGCCCTTGACCCGGTACACCACGTGCAGCTCCTCCAGGTTCACCAGCTTGTCCAGCAGGATGCTGAAGTCGAAGTGGTCGATGGAGGGCCCGTCGAAGCCCGCCTCGCTGGCCGAGTCGGAGCCCTCCTCTTCCTCAGCCTTCTGAGGCTGCTTGATGGGCGGCAGCAGCTGGGAGATATCCAGCCTCTTCACGTAGTTCCTGCAGAGGGGTACCACCTCCAGGACTGACCCGGGGTCAGTCACGTCCGGGATGAAGAGCTCGATGAGGTTTTGGAGGTGCCGCTCGAAGAACATCCGCTTCCAGCTGTGGCCGTAGGCAGAGACGTCGCACAGGGACCAACGTCGCTGGCAGCACCTCCTCCAGTAACCCTCGTCGCTGATCAGGTTAGCCGTCACGGTCAACGGCAGGGACGGGGACAACCTCCCTAGCACATGTGCTTTGTGCCTGGGAAGAAGCTGGTCTACAATTGGGTTTTCTGTGATATCGGAGAAAAAACGACTTACCACTTTGCTTCCAACCAAACACAACAGTCAAAAGTAATTCAGCATAGTTCAAGCTTTTTTAGTTTCAAAAAGGAAACGATTTCATTCACAACCACCTCTAAGCAAATTCTAACTGCTGTTGGTCAGAATGGGACTTATTCACAACAGAAATGTACTATAGAAAATTATTAAATAACATTAAAAAATCGATTCAAGACACCAAACAATTACTATGGAGCAATTTGTTATGGAGTAATTCAATTCTCTTATTAATAGGCGCCTAAATGTGTTTTGTGAGGAGAATAAAATGTAATACATACTTATTTACTTCAAAGCAGGCAACATACGAATTGAACTTTGATTGATGCACAGAACGTAATAAAGCTTACACTGCAATAATCTGACACCAGTATAGCTCTAGTTCATAATCTTTATTTAAAAAAAAATACATAAACAAACCTTCAAAGTTGTTCACAATGTGTCGCAAGCAGATCGTTGTCAGCATAGGAACCGTGGCAAGAGACCACTCTGGATCCTCCGCGATGATCCTGCGCATTTTTCTGGGGTCCGCGGCGGGATTCAGATTCGTTACCGGAGGGGGCATCTGCAGTGTGGAGCCGGCTGAAGGCCTGTCCGCACTCTCTTTCAGCTCTGACATCTTGCAGCAACCTTTGCCCAAACTTCTTAAAAGGGGAGGTAGAAATTAGGTTGTGTACATTTAACTGAACTGCGGTAGGCTCATTATCAAAAAAACATAAGTCAAAGCTCTACGATTTCTGCAGGATTCACGAATGTCCCCAAAATTGTTTCCGAGACTAAAACGTGGTTTTGTCGTTTATATCCTGAACCATCAATTCCAAAGAATTTTCTCTGCCAATATTATTTGGTGTCAGTTTCGCTAATTGATCTAAGTAGCCCCAAGAGCTGGAACTGAAACATATAAATATGGCTTAAATGAATATATGTTGAAATAATAATCATTTACACACTTAACAGTCTCGCATGTAGACAGACTGTTTGGAAGACGTAAAGGATAAGATGTTTTAAGAAGACCGTTTTTAACAATTAATTTCTTACCATTAAGTGTTTTGTTCCTAATATCATTATCTATTCTTATTCTGTATGTCATTCCGTTTCTGACATCCATTCCTTTAATCCTTATAAGTACAGTGTTGTGTTTATTACTTTCTTAAGCGTAACGTCAAGCCAAGCTAACGTTGGCTGGCTAGCTTTTTTGACCCGTTTAGCTGTTGATCAAAATCGGGAAAAAAATGTAAAAATTGTTTGCTACAGTACTAAGTTTCCTGTTTAAGGCTTGATATTTTTTAAAAAAAATACTATTACTGTGGAGTAAGAAACGCGTGGGGCTGCCAAACAATAGCAGAACAGAGCTAACTTCAGCTAGCCACAGACTGCAGTTAACTTACTGTATCCTAATTAAATCGCTAATCAACTACTTGCCAGTAGGAATTCATGTCATATTTCCCTGGCTGGCAGTTTTTGTCGTGCAAACTAAAATATGAGAGGCATATAGGTAGCTACATGTTCTTGGAGAACAAGGTTCAAGTCAGTTTTGCAGCACATACCCAACTCTCTGAATGTGTTGTCTTCAAGGGGAATAGCGGTTGCCCTGACAACAGACACTCCGGAGCGTAAAGAACACTCGCCGTGCGCGGCGCTGGGCGCTCCTCGAAATTCATTCTGCCAGCAACAAGCCCATGCTTTTAGCCGGTCGCACCCAAAAACAAATAAAGTAAATTTAGTTAGGATGGTAAGGCTGATCAGATCACAGAGATCCGCGACTGCCGACTCCCTCGGGCATTCGTGTCATAGGCTGCATAGTACGCTTACGACAGACAAGTTTAGGACACAGGGAGAGTCAAATGTGGATGACTAATCCACCGCTGGCCCTTAAACCACATGTTCTGTAGTGATAGCCTGTCATTCTTCACAACAAATAATGTCACAAGTTTACTGCTTTGTTTCCGTTGTGCACTCAAAGGAGGAATACACGACATCAGTATCCATTACTTTCTCATTAAAGTATTTATACATATTTCAATTCCATATGAGTTATTTTGTGGATAATCTATTTGATATGCTACTGGTAACAATGAAAAATGTCTATTAATTTTCCATACCATATATATTCACACTAGCTCAAATACATAGTGTATTGTTCAGTTGTATAATTCTCATTATACAGTTGAGAACAACAGCACCGAATTGTCATTCACACCTCCAAGGTAAATGTGAGCAGAATAACAGATGAGGCAAATGTTGCTGTTGGTTACTACATTGATGGCCTCAATAAGTAACCATCTTCATAAATATTGCATATTCATGCATGTATGTGACAGTATTTGCTCCTGAAATATGTGAACCCACAGACTATGTTCACACCCACATAACATGCTGGAATTAAAATAAATCTTAGGCATTCAGTTCTATCCTTCAACAGCTCTGTGTTCCTGGTTTAATAGAATTACACTCCCCCAAAAAAATCAAACAAAGATCAAGGTCTCTTCATAGTGTCAGGGAAGTACAATCTGTGTATGTCAATCAATGATAATGTTGGGGGTTGAACATTTGTGGTTGAACATCAGATACATAGTTACAATTATATGGATATTGATAGAACAAAACCAGACTCTAGAAGATTAGAAGATTTTATGTCAAGAAATTGTTACTCATAATAAGAGTACAGTACAGACAGCGAAGAGAGCTGGCAGAACACTGAATGAATATTGCGACAGGTGGTTGAGTTGGCCGACGGCAGATGAATTAGTCTCCCCTGCTGTGATGCAGCTCATTGGTTTTGCAGTTGGCAAAGACAGCATAGGAGTCCACTGTACACAGTGGTCAGGAAGTGTTGTGAGGCCAACTCCCCGTTCCGAGGGAGGGATGCTAGACAGCACAGTGTCACGAGCTTGTGACACCACAACACGCCTGCACAATGACCGACTGGTTCTGACCTACTGTAGATACCCACAACATTTCTCACCTGAACCTCTATGAATCTGACCTATAATACACATTCAAAAAGACAGCAACATCTCTCAACAAGACCACCCAAAAAGATGAACATAAAACCAAATACACCAAACAAAAGAAAAATGCACTGCAATGTGATCAGTGCAGAGAATTGAGCAGAGGTCATCTGTTTGCCATGTAATATGGTGGCTAAAAATATGGTGATGTTCTGCAATATGAAATTAAATATAGTGGGCATCTGAGGGCGGGCAATCTTTTCCCATACAGACTTGCTGAGATGTGCATTTTTGATTCTAAACACACACACAGGTCGATACACTTTTATTTCAGGGTATGACAAGAAACTTTTCTCTGCTGTGATGCTCTGACATTGCTATTACTGAATGTCTATAACTCAGCTATAATGACATTTTCTGGAGTAGAGGGGTAGGGGGTTGGGTTGGGGGGATCACTGTAGTCAATGCTTTCTTGCTGCTGTAGACAGGTGGATGAACTTCTGTCCCCAGTGCTGCCCAGTATTCCAAAGCCAAGCAGAATGTCAATGAAGGTTCACATGAGTATCCAACACTTTCTGCCTCCCCCCCCAAAAAAAAGAAATATACAATCATGTGGGTACAGACGCACCCACCCCCCACCAAAAAAAAAAGTACAATCACTAATGAAGCATTACCAAAGCCAGCGAACAAACATAACATCATAGCTACTCTCACCTAATGACAGGCACTCTTGGTGCTCCTTTTTACAAAAGCAGGCGCAGTGCTCTGTAGCACAGGAGAGAAAATAATCCATCCTCACATCATCTGGATCGACAGCCCTGACGGCAGCCCATCTGATCGAAGAGACACAAGCTAGCGACAGGCTGATCTGAGAATGAGCTGTGTGGGTTCTCACAGTCAGCAGAGCTTTCGTGATTTATACAGAACTGCAGCTTGGCTGTCATCTCAGTGTTACTCTCCTCCAGTGTCTCCGGCTTGGTTGCAGAGAGCAAAGATTTCGTTCAGAAGTCAAAGAGTATCAAGCCTTCACAAAGTGAGAAACGTGCATACATGAAGGACCATGTCTTAATTATCCCTCTCTTAATTAGCACTGCTTTATGCCTCTCCTGCAATGTTTTCTCAAATTAAATATGGCCATAACTCTGAAACTCCCAACATCAGAGACAAAAATGAAGGGCAGGCTGATATAAATAGGTCTTTACATATCAGCGCTCTCAAAGGCACTTAAAACGGGTGCACACAGTGGCAGGGATTAAGAAATCTGAAAGATGCCGCTCGTTTTACATAATCGTCTAATTACACTTCAAAGGAATATTGGTATAGTTCATTTGTTATTTGAAAAAAATTATGTCCCAATTCAATACAGACAAAAATCCTCCATGAGCAGCCTTGCTTGGTGAAAAATGCAATGCAAAGAGTTCTGAATGACACACACACACTCATACACACACTCACACACACACACACACTCATACACACACACACACACACACACACACACACACTTTTCAGTGGCCGGAGGGCTTGATTCTACATGTGATTAAAAACATAAACATAACTTTGACCTTTTCAGTATGGGTTACATGTAGCTTTTAGTATAAATTGTGAATGGTTTTATAGTTTGCATGAGACTGTAGCTTTTTATAAGATTAAGATGCTTCTCACTGGGGATTGTTTCCATACTGAAACAGCTTACCGTGATAAGGCAATGTTTTCACATGTGACCTGATGTCAACTGTGAAAAATGTGAAAACTCAAACATTTTTAACTGATTTCAAAAACATCAAACATCACTATTTATAATGCTTAATATCTTATTACACTATATAATAAATGACATGTTCAATGATCAATCAAAAGACTAAATGGACCTCATTGACTTTGCAGCCACACAGAATCACACTGTGAAAATCTTCACATTCACTGAATGCTGTAGTAACGGTTTGCTGGCACTGTTCTGTCCCCAAACACACCATATTCAAAGGACAATAAAAATATTACTGGTGTCATACATTTGCCACCTACTCATGGCTAGGTCCATACTGCTAAAAGTGGCCAGCAAGCTATAAGATATATCAGGGAAGACAGCTTGCTAGTTATGACCTAGTTGCTAGAAGACAGCAGTGGCTACATTACTAACAGATAGCTAGCTGTTTTTTTATCAAGCTATTTATGCAATATAGGGACTCAGTATATCAAGCTAGCAGCTAATATCTACACCCATGCGTAGGCAGTAGCAGATAACTACAGCATTCCATTAGATTGTAAATTGTAAATTGTCATGTGAAATATGATTCCATAACTTAGCTCCTCAGTCTCACAGAGGAAGTACCCCTAGGTAATATGTAAGATTTTGATATATACAATGTAAGATTAATGGTTTGTCCATCACTTCATTGGATGAGGGGCACTAATGCCCCTACAGTTTGGTTTTCAGTAGGAACCATAGCCAAACAAACACCCTGCGTTAAATAGTGGAGAGGATTGTAGGCCAATGCAACCCTTTCTAGACAGAGCTGGCCTAATACTGATGTCAGTGGGGCAGGCTAGTCGAAAAAGGCCTTAAAGCAAGCAAGCGAAAAAAAAAAAAACCTCCATTAAAAACATTTCTCACATGCATATCCATCACTTTATTTATTTATTATATATGATGCAGTGCGTATATGTCTGTAGTATGTTTTAAACCATAGATAAAGCTACACTATTAAACTCCTACTAATATGTTGCCAAGAGCGCAATTTTGAGGGAACAGATGGTGCCTGCAATATTATTTATTTTATCATTGATCTTGTGTTTTTATGTCAGCATTTATCTGTGCTAATATTGTTAATGTTCTTTTCCTCTGTTTTTGTGTGAAATTGTTTTGTACTTGTCTTGAACAAGAGCTCAAAAAGTTGAAGCTAAACAATGGAGAACACATAAAAAGTTTTGTTCAAAAAAAATAATGCAACAAAAGGCAGGCTTAGAAATTTAGTAAAAAAAAGGCGCTTATGTTAATATGGCAGGCTGATAAATTCATTCATAAACGAACAAAAAAAATAAACTCTGCTATTCAAAACCATTTCCAGACCAAGCCAGACTGATCGACTTTAGCCTCACATCACCCCAACGATTACATTATCTTCATCGGAGCAACAACAGCTTGGGCGCATTGCGCGCCGCACAGGATGTAGTGAATGTTATCTACCGCCGCAGCTGGGAGCCGGATAGCCGGGAAAATAAAAGCCGCTGGACCTTAATCTTTCACAGAGCCTGGTACCTCTCACCGGGACTCAGCATGCTGCTCATCTCCCATCCGGACACACTCCGCGGTGCAGCCACGCTTCGTCGAATGAGTCGCTTTCCTGGATGGCTCCACACACACGGGCATGACGGCTTGGCCACGTTCGGGACTCCGTCAACAGCCCAGAGCCAAAATACAGGGAGCCTACAGTATGTGATAGCTAGGGAACACGTAAAACGCACATGAGGGTGGTACAGTAGTAAGACACGAAACCATCATTGCACATAACAGAATATAGGCCACTTCAGATAAAACGTACTGTATATAGGAGGAAACGCTTCTTGTCGTGCAGTTATGCAGTTGGCTCCCATATGACTGTAATAGCCCGTGCAATGGAGACGTCCGCAGTCACATGGAACAAATACACCGAAGGGACACGGGGAGGAGAGGAGCCGGGGGTAACTATCGCTGACATTGTTCATTTCATTACGAATCACACTGGAAGCTCTTGGAAACGCGGTGAGCCCGGGACTCTCCGAGGCCCCGGGCCCGGGCTGTCCGTCAGTGTCGTTCCGGTGTAATCGCGCCTGACAGACACACGTTTCTCTTGCATTCGGCCTCTATGGAGTGACATGACAGCGGCTTCCTCAGCACGGAGAGTCGAGAGCAGGAGAAGCTGTGGAAGCTGGCAGTGAAATACATTTTTTATGAGCCTTAAAGACCCCGCTACACATACACAAACAGATGAATCACTGTATTAGCCTACTGTAGATACTTCTGGTCATACGTTGTGGTTTTCACTCTAATGAATAACGTCTGAACCGTACCACAATATTGCATTCATGTCATAGTGACAGTGTTTCTCTGTGACGAAGCGTTTACTTATGTATTAGGTATTGCAGAAATTATCATTGTAAAGATACTGTAATTTGGTATAACAGAATCAACAATCTGTTATGTTGTAGTCTACATAAACTAATAATCTTGTATCCTTTCTCTCATGTTACCCTTAGATGCTGTTTTAATACCCTGAAGTCCACAGCCAGCTAGCCTACACATTTGCTTTGTAGAACAGATGAGAGTCCATTTGAAATCCTTTGTAAGAAACTCATTCTCTTAAATAAGGATTATTAGTTATCCAGCAAATTTCATTTTGACAATGGTTTCTCAGAAATGAAGGTATCATCTTCCACTTACCTTTTTTCAAGCCTGAAACAGCTTACATTAGCTATTATGTATTAAAATAGCCACCTACACCTACTTTCACACATAACTACTGTGTGAAAATGAAAACTGAAACCATTTACATGCCCGAGATCAAAACAATTTAATACAAAATAAAGACATACACACAGCTGTTAGTCTCCAAAATATCTGATTTTTTCAAATGGAACTGCTTAATACCTACAGAACTGCTAGCATTAGGCTGCATAAAAGCTGAAAGCAGGTATGCTTTCAGATTCATGTATTTCCAAAAATGATTCTTTGGTTTTACTTAAATTTATATTCTGCGTAGCAGTGTTAAATACCAAGAAGGGGAATTATACTGTGCAACTCAGTGGCTAAAGACCGCTGATGCAGATTATTGGTAAATTGAATATATGTCCTTCTTATTTATGGTCCACTGAAAATGAGCTCCATAAAATCTTAAACCTTAAAAATAGATTATTTACAGGTGAATTGTAACTCTGATGGGAGATCCAGTTTCGTAGAAGAGTGAAAACACTTGTACCACAGACATTTTACTCTGAACAGATATTCATCTCCTGTGTTCTTTCTGTCCTCCGTCTAGGATGTTCTAGTACCGTCTGCGTTCCTATGCCGACTGTAGATGTTCTGTTTCAGACTACGCCCCCTCAAGAATGTCCATAACGAGCCAGCAAATCAGAGCACTTGTAGCTTTTGAACTACGGCAGAGATGCAATTTCCAGTGTGGAACGCTCTGAGCTATCTGGCCAATATATTAAAAAATCCGTGCTAGCATTCTGCGTCTCTCCGGTGTTCGGAGACATTTGCGTGAAAGGCCACAAAGCAGTGACATTAGTTGCCAGGCAACTGCGGTTTTCCCTTGAGAATCAATTACGCAGGAGGGGAAAGGCGACGTGAAGACTCCCAGGCAGCAGCAGGGGTGTGTGAGCATGTGTTAAGAATCCGCAAATTAACAACAGTCGCACAGGTGCTTTGTCTATATTGTCTTATCTAAATATATCACAGACTTGACACAAAAGGATACATTTTGAGCTGCAAGTGAAGGCATTTTACAATAAGACTGGTGTACTCGGAACATTGTGATTCACTGTGAAATGTGCTGTGCAGGATTTAATTTCACTGAAGCAGGGCTTCATTTTATGCCCTATTTTTTCATTAGCGTAGATGATACTACTTTTAAAGCCTGTTTCACCAAATTTCAAGCCATGCATTTTTGGGGGATTTTGTCATTGAGAGGTAAATTCCAAGAACTCTGGTATTGCAAGTAGTCAGTACATTCTGTTGTTAAGAGAAACGTTCGTTAAATTGAATGGATACACTTATGCTCTATTGTACTGAAAGCAGCCAGGTGACTTTAAGGCTTTGTTACACCACAGCCTTAATGCTTTCTATTTGAGCTTCATTTATTTTTTCTATTTGTTTTATTTAAAACATGCGTCTTTTCATTTTCCTGATGATTTCCACTCGTGCTGACTCCCATAAAGCTCTGCATTCAGGCAGCATGGTGAATATAATGAGTTACGTCAAAAGCTGCCCGTAAAGCATTCAGATCCGCCCCATCAAAACTGAACCCCCTTATAAAATGATGTCACTGAGACAGTTTCGGACAGAGACCTTAATAAGACAAATCAGAAATGGCCCCAAGATGTTCAATAACTAAGGCTGCTTAGCAACTCATCTTGTCAGTAACCTGGCAAAAATACGGTCTTGTCTTGAAATACGTCTAACGACTGCCATTTGCAGCGCAAAGTCATCTTAAATCCATCTATGGCAGCCACCAAAATAAATAAAACTTCAAATTTCCAGTCACCTTTGCAATTTTGACTTAACATACACATACAGTGAAACACATTCACATAAAATATTGACTTTGTAAGACTGGGAAAAGCCAGGTTCTCACATACCTCCATATTTTTTCAAATGTCAATTTACAAGACATCTTCAGTTACTAATGAAATCTGACAGATTTGAGGATAACTATAAAAACCGAACATAAAAATTCAAATTATATTGCTTTATGATGAGTTTTATTGTTGGGGAAAAAAAAAGATTTAAGTATAAATGTTTATATGCTATATTTGACTCAGCTTCCAGGTGTACCTCTGACAGCGTGCGGCCCATTTGCCTGTGATGAAAAAATGTATTTTACACAAAGATCCCTCTTCACGTTAACTCAGCCCTGGCACTGTCCCAGCTGCCACCTGTCCTCTCTGGTGCGCTGTGTAGCGAATCAAACTGAAGCACTTGGCCGTGTGTGTAGAATTCTCTCATTCAGCAGAAGTTTTCTCACCCCATTGAAGAGGCAACCAGCACACCAGTCCAAACTGACTGTAAAGTTGCTGGAAGCTACTGAGTCAGACCCATCTGCCGCACAGCCTGCACAGCAGGGCGAAAGCAGCAGTTCAGTCTTTGCAAATTTCACCTTTGACGAGACAGGAGTCTTCAAGGTTAGAGGCTATTTATAAAAACGGCCTGACGTGCATCATGCTTTGTGCAAGGTTCAATTCAACATTTTAGCTAGAAAGTTCTCCTTTTTCAGTTGAGTGTAAGATAAGGTAATATATGTTTTTTCAATTCATTCACTCATCACGCTTTTAAAATGAGCAAATATGAAAACGTTTTTAAGTATGACCAGTTATATTTACATTTTATATAAGGGCCAGGTCAAGGAACATTCTCAAAATCATGATTTTAGTGCGGTCAAAATTATAACTTTTAACCTGGTACCTTTGTAATGAGGATCTGAAGTAGCATGTGTTTTTAGTGACATAGATCCATTAGATTTTAACATTTCAATCCAATTCTCAAAGAATTTTACTACAACTAAAATATTTCTGCAAAATTACTGCAGTCTGTAACTTACAGAGTAGGTCAGCCACTCCAGATGACCTTACAGTCCAGGCTCACTGATGATCTGGCGACCCCCAGTGTCAAGCAGGATGAACTACAGTACTTAGGAGATCTTGGTAAATATTCACATCAAGACATTCTCTGGACATACCCCCCAGCCTACGAACTACATCAACATTCGGTAATAAATATATGCAATTTCACGCAATTCTGCCATGATACTTTGCACTGTACCGTAGAGAATGACCACTTAGGTATGTAGATGGGAAGTAAACATTTAAAAAAATGTGCCTTTTAGCTGCAAGCTTACACCCAATAAGGACACACAGCAGACCAATGCATAAGCAATGCCCATGAGGTAAAGGTTTTATTCATTTCTTTCCAAGAAGACAGTAGACAAAGACAAAAAAAAAAAAAACCTAAATAAAAAAATACAACTTTAAAGGCATCGTAACCAAAATACTCAAAATACCATCAATGTGAACAAGAACAGGATTTCTTTCATTCAGTTAATATTTGATAGTGCTGGATGGACGTCCTGTTGAGCCAGTGCAAAGAGTCTTACTCAAGGTCATCGTCGCTGTCGCTCACAATCACGGCGGACTGAGAGCTGCGGCTGGTCTCTCCCCGGGAGACAAAGGAGCTGGCGGAGCTTTCGTCTGACGAATGGTCACTACTGATGATAATACTGCTGCTACTGCTGCCGCTGCTGCTTCCTTCCACACTGACCAGCACCTCCACGGTCACAGGCTGGGCTGCCGAGATAAAAGAAGAATAGCTGAGTCAGTAGCCACGGGCTCACATGCAACCCAACCGCAATGCGCTTAGCCCCATTAACCTTCAGAAACGTACTGACAGCGGACAGCACACTTCCAAACTTAATAATAATAAAAAAAAAAACAACCTGACAACTACGTCCAAACTTTGGAAGATGCTCTGTCAGTTTCCCAGTGACGTAAATTCTTAATTTGGATGCTTGTACTACTATGGATACCATGGGTCATGAGCAAAGGTTTTGCAGTGAAACATATCCCGTGTCCACACCCCACACAAAGTGAAGACCCTTTCATGAAAGATCTGCCTCCAGGAAAAAAAAACAGAAGCCCGTTTACACCCCCCGCCCACCAAGCACTGTATGAAACTCCAATTATTAAGAGAGAGACTGTGCATTCATTAACACTTTCAGGCAAGAACATTAGTATGAAATGAAATTGTTATTTTGTGTGCAGTGTTATCACCTTTCCTTTACAAACACTGATAAGAATAAAACTGAATTTTTCCTTCCTTTTTTGTTCACTGACACAGAATAATATCGAAAAACTGAGAGATAAAGTGATCAATATTATAGTGAGGAGCTGGGAGGCGCCATTTCATTCTCCTTCTGAATGTTCATCAGAATACTGACTGCAATAGCAGATCAGAGATCTCGAGGCGGAATGTTCCCAGAATTGCACTCGAGCTCGGTGGGGCCGTGTGATCCCGCGTGCTCTCTCTCTCTCTCTCTCTCTCTCTCTCTCTGTACACACCTCTCGCCCTTCCTCTGGGAAATGAGCTCCTGCCGGCGCTCCTTCAGTTC
Source organism: Megalops atlanticus (assembly GCA_019176425.1). NCBI lineage: Eukaryota > Metazoa > Chordata > Actinopteri > Elopiformes > Megalopidae > Megalops > Megalops atlanticus. The sequence continues at coordinate 5,584,102 of CM032892.1, read as the reverse complement.
GGCGCTGAGGCTCTCCACCATGCGGTCGATGCAGTTGTCCAGCACCAGCGAGCGCGTCTGGGACAGGATGTCCTGCCTGCAGATGGGGCAGGCCCCGCTGCGCTTCCTCCACGCCTCGATGCAGTGCAGGCAGAAGCTATGGGCGCAGCTGAGGGTGACAGCCTGTAACACACACACATGCACAAACACACACACACACACACACACACACACACACACACACACACACACACACACACACACACACACACACACACACACACACACACACACACACACACACACGCGCACACACACACACACGCACACACACACGCACACACACACACACACACACACGCACACATGCACATACGCACACATAAGCATGCACACACACACGCACATACACACACACAAACACACACACACACACGCATCACGCACGCACGCACACACACAGACTGAGATCGTGGGCATGCTTGTGGAAATCATTCTCAGGCAACATGGAAATAATATGATCAATAATAATTAAAAAAAAAAAAAAGTGAAGCTAACTCTAATAGTGTTGTGGGTCATCACAGATGTATTCATCGCATGGGGAGCTGAAGAAATTATTTTTCACTAGTAGTACAGTGCAGTAGTACAGGTGGCATTATGTATCTGCTTAGCAGTCACCCTAAAACAGCTTACATTTCGTTTACTACGGCTGTGAAAATGAGGGGGAAGTTGTGGACATGACAGCTTCTCGAAAGACAAAGGAATCCACACGCAGAGAGAGACTGCAGAAAGGCGGTCTGTCTGGGAGAAGTGCTGCGACCAGAACAAACACGAGAAACCACTGTAATTACTGCTGCAACCTCACCACAAAGCATGGTGTTCGGTTTACCCTGCGTCTTCCACACATGGTTGAGGAACACACAGAGAGAGCTTGCTCTCGTGCAAAGTGTTTTTATATACTCCCTATTTCAGCTATGACCTCGATGGACCGGTGCAAACTTATGGTAGATATCAGTTCTGAGAAGGGAGCAAGAATGGCCTGACTATGCAATATGTTATGCTGAATATTTTTTTCTTCTATATGAAAGATCCTATAAAGAATGGTTCTGTTTTGATACCTGGTCCTTGTGTGAACTTGACTCCAGACTTTCTGCTTATGGGATGACTTATTAAATTACTCTGCATAAATATCAGGAGTTTGGGTTTAGGTCAAGGGCATTACAGCACTGTAATCTCGATTTCAAGCCTACAACCTTCTCATCAAAATTCCAGTTCCTTTACTAACTACGCCACGCTGGTAATTAATCAAATTATAAATCATATGGTAATACAGGCTCAGGCTGGGGGAGTCAATCATGATCAAAACTGACGCACTGCTCTAATATGGAACTGCATTCATATGCTGCCTTTTTAGGGATCTGGCAGGGCTTTACAGTGCCAATGGGGTAGCACCCACCTGGGTGAAAACGCAACTGTTCAACACCAGAACACTTCAGCAGCAGAAATGGAGAGAGAGGGATTTATTTGTCCAATTAGAGTGGGGGATTAACAAATGACCAGACTGGGAATTTGGCCAGGACACCAGGGCACCTTTCTCTCTCAGTTACTTGTGGCAGGTGCCACGGTATCTTTAGTGACAACAGGGGACGGGACTTCAAGGCGAGCTCTGACACTCGTCACGTGTGGCCACCTGCCTGCTTTACCTCGATGAAGAGCTCCGAGCATATGATGCACTGCAGTTCGTTCTCCAGCACGTCGGTCATCTGAATCACCACCTCCTCCTTCTGGGCTCTTGCTTGTTCCTTCTCCTCCTACGAGACAGAGCGGGTCACGCCGTTGAGGACATCCGATAGGTCCCTCTGCTCCCGGATCGCACAGTGCACCCCACGGGACCCACCAGATTAATGAGCATCTACTACTCAGTTCGATTTGTATGTCACTCTAAATGAGCGGGGCCACCTACCACCCAATGGCAGCCAAACTTGACTTGTGTGTATGAGAGATAAAGTGATCAACATTGTAGCGAGGAGCTGGGAGAAACCATCTGAACTGTCTTTTGCAAAGTCACTCATCCTACGTGACAAGGTAAGAACCCTTGTTCCCAGCACCATGTGGCTTGATGCACAAAACAATGGCACTGACACAGATGTTGCTCATTATGAAACGAGCTGCAATTAAAAACATAATGCAAGCGTGTAATGAATTTAACAGAGACATTCTATTTTTGGTTTTAAAAGTTAATGCCTAAAAGGAAGGGCCCATGCAGCACCCTGAAGATGTCGTACACAGCCTGTAATTTTATTGGTTGTTAAACTGTAGGAAGCGGGGGGGGTCGTGTGGGAAGATTTGGGACCCTGTGTGGTTGCAGGTGATGCTGTGGCCTACCTTTGTCACCTTCAGCTCTTTGTCTTTTGCTTGGAGCATCTCTTCAAAGCCTTGTCGGGAGGATCTGAGCTCTTCAATCACCTTTCTGTGCTGTATGAGTACAACCAACAAAAGGGGTTATAAAAGTCCTAGGATCAGCTTTCTCTTAATGGATGTGAGAAATTGTAAAGTCTGATACCTCTTGCAAAGCTTCCTCCAGTTGCTTCTTTAAATTTTCCTCCTTCTCCTGTCTTTTCGCCACCTTAAAAGGAAAAATATGTCACAACACAAGACAATACATTAGAGGAACAACATGTCTCTGGTTGAGCTCAAGGACAGCACCAGGTTTCACCAAATTCAGATACACCCAAACCTGCTGGTTGAAGCACACCCTACTGCTGTTTTTCAGTTTTAACTACAGCCTAAAATCAGCACTTATGATTCATATTGCAGGTGTCAGAGTTGGGATCTGTGGATGAGATGACTTGCTTTCTATAGCTGTACACAACAGGTTTATTGCCAGGCTTTGGCCAGTGTTGAAAATTCCACACAACTGTGGTGTCTCAAAAATAATCACTGTGCATTGGTTTAACCATTCATCAGAAACTGAATCAATACTGAAAGTTTCTCTCACAAAAAAGTTTCCTGGATCAAATGCCTGGTAGTAAAAAATTTAAAACAACGGTAAGCAGTCGGGAACACTTTACTGCCCTTTACTTATTAATCATATCCCAGTTACCTACATAACTACACGGCCATTTGTCCCCACCATTTACTGTTAACAAGCTATTTGGCTGAATAGCCAGCCTAATTTTCTGTTTTCACACTTAGCATATTTGCAATTAAGGATGCTGGATGCTAGTTAGCAAGCTAAGGTGGAACCCACACAATGAGGCAGCACAAACTCAGAGCTGCAGAGCGTTCAGTTTAACGAGCCAACTGTTTAACAGACATTCCTTAATCCATGCGGCCTGCCAGACTGATTTATCATTTACGTTTGAGGATGCTGTGTCTGCTGCGTCTCTCTCAGCTCTGCCCCCGCCCCCTCCCCCGCCTCACCTCCAGACGCATCTCCTCCTGGCACAGGGAGTCCTCCAGCGTCTGCACCCTGCGCAGGTGCTGCTCCTGCTGACTGCGCAGCTGCGCCCGCAGAGCTTCCTGCTGCGCCCGCAGCTCCTCCAGCTCCTCCCGCTGGCCGGGCCGCAGCGCCTGCAGGCTGGCGGCTTCCTGCCGGGCGTCCTGCAGCCTGTTCCTCAGCGCCTGGATGCTGGCGCTGTCCCTCCGCAGGCAGGCCAGGTCCAGGCCGCCCCGCGCTGCCGGCTCGGGTCCCTCGGGCTCCGCGGGGGCGGCGCTGGGCCCGGCAGCCTCCGTGCGCGGGGATCTGGGCCGCGCCGGTTCCGCCGCCGGGCACGGCCGGCCCAGGGACTTGTCCGTGCTGGAGCAGCGATAGAGCTTCGCCTTGGACTCGGGCGAGACCGCGGGATCTGACCCCTCCGCGTCCAGCTTCCTCTTGGTCTTTTTCGTCCTGGTAGAGGCGTTAGCCTCTCCGTCAGTCCGCGGCTGCAGGAAGGGCTTGAGGGTCTGCAGGTTGTCCCGCACCAGCACATACTCAAACTGTGTGCTTTCCACAGGCACCCCTATCCTTACGGAGTCCCCAGTGCTCAGCTGCCAGGCCTTTTCGGGAATAATACGCTCCCTGTTCACCCACACTCCATTAAGGCTCTATGGAGGGAGACAGGCACGCAGCAGCCGGTCATGCAGACCTATACAGTACTTTACATTATTGTCATTTAGCACTCGCTCTCATCCAGAAATACTTAGATTAGGTTACAATTTTATCCATTTATACAGCTGGATAGTTACTGAGGGTTAACTGTGGGTTAAGTACCATGTACCATGCCCAAAGGTACAGCAGCGCCCCAGCAGGGAATCAAACCGGCAACCTTTTGGTTACAAGCTCTGCTCCCTACCACTATGTTGCACTGCTGCCACACACACACACACAAATACACAAGAACAATACAGTGGTCATACCTTTTTGTCTGTTACTGTCCACTGTCCGTCTTCGTTTTGCTTGAACAAACAGTGGTTTCTGGATATCATTAAGGGATAGTTTGGAGACAAAAGCTGATAAGTGACATTCAAGGCACGTCCAAGGGTGACCTGCAGAACACGATGACAGGGGTCACACACAGAATTAGGTCAATATTCTGATGGTATCACAAAATTGTGAGTGAAGTTGACGAGTGAAATATATCAAGATGACGTTATCCAACTCATCTTTCCTTAGAGAAATAATGATGGCCCTGAGCTCCAAGTCCTCATAAACATTTATTTCTGTACCATCTACCCTTATCTGAGCACACAGAATTCAGATACAGCTTCAGACCATCGGATAACAGAGGACCAAACCTAAACCATTCTGCACTCCATCTCTTCTGCTGTTGCTTCCTCTCCATCTTAATTTCCCTGCCACATTACATCATCACAAATCCTGCACAACTCCTAAGAGGTAAACCTCATCTCTCTCACAGCTTCACACCTATTTGAAAGCCGCAACAGTTCTTGTGCCGACAAGGATGGAGGTGCCAGAAAAAAAAGAAAGGGGGAAAAAAAAGACTGCTACAGACAATCATTTAATTGCTAATATTCCTTAGCTGTCACTACTGAATTTGTCACAAACAAACGTGTGTTGTCAAATAAAAAAACCCCAATTATTTTAGTTGACTTGTAAATCAAAGCTTTGAAGCACAGGACACAAAAGGAACTGTACCATTCAATATGGCAAGTTCTTTCATGGATATTCAGATATTAAGTTAAAACGATGTTCAAATTTACTAGTAATACAATTCAGATAAAACTGTAATCTAATTCCAGGGAAAAGGTACATTTTCCTTTCACATTCCTTTCACAAGTTTAAACGCAAGAGACCAGCACTACCTGTGACAGAAGTCAACTGGTTCTCACAAAAGGGTAACATGTTTGACTTTTACTCCACATTCGGCAAAATATACTACAAAATGTACAAATGCATGCAAGACTGTAGCATTAAGACAGTGTACATAAAACGGGTGACTAGATTTAAAGCTGATCGTCATGCTTCCACGCCGCTAGCATTACGCCCTTAAAAAGTACTGCAGTAGAGTATGCTGAGCCATCTACAGGCCCCAGTCCCGATTCTGTCTCGGCGAGTTGCTCTGCAGAGCCTGAGTCGCATACAGAATGGGTCAGCACATCCTCAGCTGCCACGTCAAAACAGCATCTCTGGTCAGAACACAGAAGGGACACAGTGACACAAGGTGAAGTTTCTGGCTGTGCAAAACAGATCGCAGCATGTTTCAAATTGTAATGACTGCAACCTGACATAGTCTTGGGGTAAACACACCTGTCAAGCCCAACAAATTTATTTTGCAATGTTCTAGATGTTGAAACTAGTGAACAAACTAGATGAGCCAGCTTTTATGTTAGTAAGGGGAGGTGAAAATGAAATATTAACATCTCACTTAAAAGTTTTCATAATTTATTTTAGCAAAATATAGGCCTACTGGTTACAAAAAAGATCTTCTTCTGGGCTGGGCTTAATGGCTACATTCTGTACCCTTTAAGCCCTTGTGTATTCCAAAGAGGCTCTTCATTTTATTTTGTGTTTTAGAGGTTGTTACTTACATAAAAATGTGTTTAAAGTTGATAAAAAATTATATTTAAAACGTCAGACATCTTTTCAAGGAGTAGGCTCTGATCACCTTTGCAAGAGGTAAGGGTGAAGCTCGTGTGAAAGTGCCTTTACTCACCCCAAAAGCTAAACTGAAAAAGATGAAATAGGTTTATTTTCTCATTTTTCTGCAGAAACTGAAGCGTTGCATGATATTTGGCCGCTACTATATCGTGTCATGTGACACTAATGTTATGACAACTGATGAAGAATGACATTTACAATGCCCAGTGTATTATGAATGCGTAATTCCGCCGTTATGAGATGCTTATGTTGGCTTTACGGAAAAAATACGCAAAAATGTTCATCAACAGGTTTTTTTGTGGTTGTGCTGAGGGACTTAAAGGGTCCATGGGCTTAGGTACGTCAACCCTCTACTTTAACGAGAACAATACCTCCACAGTGGCATTCTCGTGAGATTTTTTTGTAAGTTCGTTGCTTTCTTAAACATCAAAATTTATGCTGTTTCCATTTGCCAGTAGCCTTGATGACAACTATGAGCTCTCACTTAGCTATTCTAGGCATACTGCACCTAGCTAGCCAGCAAATATGGCTAATTAGCTAGTTGTATAATGTATAGTGTCTTCCTACAAGTTAGTCAACAGTTAACAAGATGCTAGCAAGCTAACAACTCATTAGACAGCGAGCTAAATTGTGCGTTTTAGCAAGCTACGTTATCCAACCTATCTTGTTAATTCCTGTCGCTTTTCACACAATAGATTCATAGATTACTTAATAAGGATATCATACTCCAGCTAGCTAGCTAAAATCATTCGCCATTTCCGAGTCTTAAGATAGCAAGGTGTCGTTGCTACAGTCACAATTACCTCCGTGTTCTCGAACAGGCGAAGCCAACCAGAATTCTCACCGACTCTTTTCAAACACCATATTTCTTTTGTGGCGTCACATTCTTCGACTTTCGAAGACTCTGAGACTTTCTCCTCTTCCATACTTCTCAAGTCTCAAGCCATTTAGACTAGCTTAGCTTGGTTGTTTTGCTAGCATGCTAATAACAAAGTGCGCTTTGCTAACGGTAGCTAACCCTTCGTTTCCACCTAGTAGTGCGCGATGAAGCTAAGTTAGCAAGATGACTATACCGCATACGAACATATCCTACTTCCGCAGCTAGCCACTTATTTACACTTTAAACGTATATGTTGCAAATTGTCATCGTATTGCAGAGTGTTAAGTGTGGCGGTTATTCACCATAACTGAAGGCCAATACCGTAAGCCTCAGTAAAGACAGGAAGTTCCTCCCAGTTTCCGACAGCAGCCCGCGGAAAAAATACTTAATAAAAGTCCTTGTTGGCACTTTTTTTTTTTTTTTTTAATCGAAGCAGTGCGATTTTAGTACCACACATACCAATCTAGGTTGTGATGTTTGATGCATTTTGATTTGATGATATTTTTAGCTTTTTATTCTAATATGCGAAATTATTAAATATTCACAGCATATCCATATCAATTTTATGCAAATCTGTTACTAATAATAACGCTGGATCCTATATCATGACACCCCGCTTGTACAGGTTGCTTTATATGCCTATTAGTGTAGAATGCACTCAGTAATTTGGCTACCCATAGAACTTTTAAAGGCCAGGGTCATTGGTCATGATGTAAAATGCATTAATGGCACTTCATCCTATTAGTAGAGTACCTATGACTATTATAACATTGGATGAGTCACCTTATGGGATGTAGCTGCTTTTGTGAAGACTTGAACGAAATTGCTTCATTTATTGTAACTATAATATTAAATTAGTTTTAAGTGTTAGTTTTTAACTTTAAAATAATTTTGGTATGATATCCCTAATTGGCGTTGTGTAAAAAAATAATTCATTTTGATTTACAAAAGATACAACTTTTATTTTGAAATGTGCACGCTTAGAGGTAATCTGAACAGGGACAAACAGCAAGATTTCGGTCTGTTTTTACGTTAATGTATTTCTTGTGTTTTGAATAGTTGATTTGTAGGTTTTACATTTATGTTCCTGTTTGTTGAATTGTTGCTTTGGCAATACTAAACTGTAAATGGTCTTGGCAATAAAGTAAATTGAATTTAATTGAGAGTACCCAAAGAGTAACCATTCTCCCTAATAGAATGGAAAACTGAAAGTTTTGTGACAGTGGATAAGACTGCCAAAGTGCTTCTCACCCAAATTGTGTAGTGTAACCTGGCTTCATTTTGATGTTAATTATTTGAATGGCAGACTTGTTTTGCAAATATGCTGACTCACAGAAAAGAAGTATCCAGTATGTGTGAGTAATGTGGCATTTTTGAACGCTGACAGCATTTTTCTGTGGAGATTCCCAGATATGTTGCCACAACCATAGCACATTGGCACAGCTTTCACAAAGACACAGTGACATTATTTCCAGGTCATCAGTATGTCCTGAAAATGTTATGTAATCAGTAATACTATTGTCTGAAATGCCTGATAGTCTTTGACTCTTTGACTTAAAAATCTATACCAGCTGTGTGTCTTACTTGTTTACAGCACTACGTGGACAGCTCTCTGTTGGACAGCTGCTTTAAAAAGCAAAATTATATGCAAAACAGAATTTACAATAACAGCAGGATGTTGTGCCACATAATTGTTGGTGAACAGAATATCCAACCAATTATCAAAACAGACACAGAGCAACTGAAGGCCACCAAACACTAGCATTAAAAAAGATATGCCTCTTGTTAAGGTGTGAAACACACCATTCTGACATGCCATGGTCAAATAGCTCATGTGACTTAAGAACAAGCAATGCATGTTTAAAAAATGATGAAAGGACATGTTTGCTTTGTCAGACTATAACACTGCAACCTAGCAGTATGATTGATCCTTGTTTCATTCCATCATTTATGGTAAACAACCATTTTTGGTAATATTTTCTATTGGTGAGAAAGAAATGAAAATTTAATCTGTGGAAACATATGACACCCTTTCAATGATTGCAGAACAAAGGAATATTTATTAAATTCACACTGGGCTAAACAGACAGGGAGACCAGTTATTCAACACCAACCTAGGTCTGTGCAGGGACAATTTGTATCCACTAGGTGACCTCAAAGAGTAGCAGGGTCATCAGTCTTTTCTGTCCTGTCTGATTGCTTAGGGAGGTCTCGCTGAAGGAAAATGTGTAGCTGTTATTCTAATTAATTAATCAATTAATTAATCAATTCTAATTAATCACTTTGAAACACACAAGAGCATTTTCATTTTTTTTAGTTTTTTTGTTCTTAAGAAGTTGTCATTTTTATTTTCAATTAATAGTGCACCATAAAGGTGTGAGGTATATTTCAGGAATTGTTTCACATACTAACAATGGATACATGTACATAAACAGGTTGCACTTGTACTGAGAGGGCAGTGTGGGACACATGATCTCTTCTTCAGACAAACGGTGTCAGTGTAGCATAGTGGTTAAGGTGCAGGACTTGTAACTGAAAGGTTGTCAGTTTGATTCCCTGCTGGGACACTGCTGCTGTACCCTTGGGCAAGGTACTTAATCCACAATTGCCTCAGGAAATAATCAGCTGCATAAATAGATAACATTGTTTAAAAAAAAAAAAAAAAAAAAACTATAACTGACATAAGTTGTTCTGGATAAGGGCATCTAGTAAATGCCAATAATGTAATGACAAATGAATGACTGGCACCAGGTGTCATTAGGAATGTAGCTGCTGCTACCCTGGTTGGCCACCAGATGGCCACAAATTTCCTTTGTCTTCTGTCTCATTTAGTTAATGTGTTTTTCCTGTGTTAGTTAGTTGTTTGCATCTGTATTCTCTGCTGTTTACCCTTTGTTCCAGTCTTTGCTCAGTCTTGAGTTGCCATACCTTGTGTGTGTACACCTTTGCCCAAGCTGTTTGTTTTCTGCAAGTCTAGAGTAATGAGAACTTTATTTTTGAACTGAACCTCCTGAGTCATTTGGGTTCACTCTGCTCCTTGTAGCAGGTATATTGATGACACAGCTAGGGTATGTGTAATATGGCTGGAGAGTAATGGTAGAGGTGCAAATGGCTATGAATAAGAAGCCTATAATACATGGGTAATGTGACAATTAAGCCAGGTCTAGGCACTGTCACAATTGCTATGGATTACTGAAATGCTGACAAACACAGCTACTCATTTATGATTTTCAGAGTTTGGGCCCGAGTGTAAGTAAACTGTATTTACCTTTTCCTGAAATCTCCTCCCTGATGCCCCTCAACTTGCTGTTAGTGTAGGACGTCATAGTGACCTCTGAATAATGCACAATAATGCACAACATATAATACAATGGCAATGTAAACATTTCTCTGATATTGCAATGCCCATGAGCAATTGCACTGTGTAAACATACATTTAACATATTAATCACAAGGAGACTTTATTACAGATAACATAAACTTAGTGTGCAGCACTTTTCCTCTTCCCCCTCTTCACCCCCTTCAGGATGAAATAAGTCTAAATATAATTTGTTACCACTATTGAAATGGTCCTCTTCACTATATCGCCAAGGTATAAACCACATACAGTGCTTAGTACCTGTGCATTGTAGGATTGAAAAACATTTGCACTTTTACTGCATCTAATTGGTTAGCAAGGAAATTACCACCAATTTCATCCACAGAAATCAAGTATGTATTTACAGCTTCATCATACAAAAATCATTACCCAACAATTAAATCACAGCTAACAAATAACATTTTTTCTCTAGAATTTCGTGTGTTTAACATTTTCCTCTGAAAATGAGGTCAAACAGTCACACACTGATGATTGGTTGCTCTTGCCCTAGCCACAAGTTTCTTAAGGAAGCAGACTCCTTCTCTTTCGATGTTGAGGATTGCATCCAGTTTTTGGAGCACCATCCTTTAAGAGGGTTAAACAAAATGCAAAATACACATATACAAACATTGCTGTAGACAGCAAAGTAGTCTACAGCTTAACATTCATTTTACTAACTATTACTCTAGCTTGTTAACGCTAGCTAGCTCCTTTATTGACAGTAAGCAGATGTTAATGACAATATATTATATGATAATGATATAATATAATGACAGCCATCTAGCTTTAACTGGTATTATTAGTACATGGTTGTGATGGACATGCTTTAAGAATCTGGTATGGAGTGATTATTTCAGTCAAATTGTAGAATTTAACCAGAAAAAATATCATCTCATTTGAATTTTATTATGTGCATAATAAGATTTTACAGGAAGTTGATAAAAAGGCCTGCATAGAACACACGTTGGTTTAAGCAAAGGCACCTCCTTCTGTTATATAATCCTACAGTATGCAGTAAGGGGTACAAATAAGCTCTGAAGGCACTGTATGTGGAGTACAAATTGCATTATATATTCTTTGCCAAGAACGATCCCCAGGGCATGTGAAGGAAATGGAAGTATTCTGACAACATCATCAGTACAGAGGAAGGAAACACACCCTTTCTTTTCCTGTGGGGGACAATAGAGGAAACAGAAATTGTTTTCAGCTTGAGAATTTCACAGTTCACCTGAGAGGAAACAAAAACTAATATCTATGCTTGTCCTGAAAACTTGGCACCAAGAAAACTGAGGACTGATTTTTTAATGGGTAAGCACATTTCTCACGCATGGTATCTCATTAGTTGAGGAGAAAGTCCTTCAAGTGTACAAATGCAACTTTCTAATCCCACCAAATTGTTATCATGGTAACAAGATCAGGAAGGCTTGGCTGAATTCTCAGACACCATGGTAAACATAATCTCTATGCACTACGTGTTTCAACATGCTTTTAATCGTTTGCTTACAATACCTATGAGATAATGGCTAAAATATTTGGTTTGCGTATGTTTTTGTTTATTCCAAATGAATTCATTGATAATTAAGAAGGGTTGATTAGACTGTTACACTGCATACTGATCTGGATTTAAAATATATTGACATGTACCCTCTGTGGGCATGCCTCATTCTTACACAAAGTGCAGCTTCTGCCCATACTGGGGTTTCGTGTGTGTGAGAGAGGTCTGTATAGGAACTCTTGTTTTATGACAGCCTTTCAAGGGATGCCACTATCCTTCAGATTTTCTGGTGTGCATCTGTGCAGGAAATATATTCACAAACGCTCCTTCCGTTATTTTCCTTGAGAGATTATCATGAAGGGAAATGAACAGGCTTTTGTTGACCTCATAGGCTTCCTCTGAAGATGATATCAACATTTGTTGTGGAGAGGTCTGTCATGACTGTGGACAGTTGAGCATCCGCTAGACATTTATGAGCATTCTGGTCCCACCGTGCAGCAATGGGAGAGTAGCTGCTACTCTGCTGACATCATCTGAGCAACTCACAGGCACCTGATGAATGGTGAGACAAGGAGACATTGCAGACATATTCACGCCTACCTTGGTGGTACAAAGCCAATTTGTTCTGCTGTTGTGGGTGTCCTGTCACTGTAGGCTGATAGCATGTCTTGGATTGAACCTTGACCGTAAGTCTTGGCCTACACCTGAGACCAAGTGATTGCGTTTGTAGAAAATTTTCCTCATGTTGAAATTTATGACCAAGGGTGGTTGATCACATGAAGCTGCATCATCACTAGGCATGTCATTTGCTGTGATAAACAGATTATGTACATTAAAGTGAGCAGTGATTGTGATGAGTGAGACAACAAATATGTTTCTCTAGCAGATTTTACATGTCATTTTCCCCATGTTCATTTACTCCAATTGATTAGCATTTTAATCACATATGACTGCATTATTATATGTTAAATACACATAATATGCTACAGTATTTCAGTCCCACTGTTTCTGGAGTAGGTAGCAAAATAGCCTACTCACTACTAGCTGTTATGTACAGACAGCAACCCACACCTTCTCAAATGCCAAAGCCATGTGGTGTCAATAAGCAACACATGCATTAGTTATTCTCAGCCCTGGTTCTGGAGACTCACTGTGTATGCTGGTACTTATTCCATCTGATCACTAAACACTAAATATACTTTACATCACATTTTTGGCGTTTAGCAGACACTCTTATCCAGAGCAAAGTACATCAATTACAGGTTTTTACAATATTATCCATTTATACAGCTGGATATTTACTGAGGCAACTGGGGGTTAAGTAACTTTCCCAAGGGTACAGCAGCAGTGCCCCTGTGGGGAATCAAACCGGCAACCTTTCAGTTACAAGTCCTGATCCTTAACCACTATGGTGCACTGCCGCTCCAAATAACCACTGACATCAATGTGACATCACTTAGGTATCTGTTATTAGGACTTTGTTATACATATGGGTTGTTGGGAATGTTTTTGTTGTAACACAGATATTCCTGCAGATTACTTCTATTCATTTGAGTCCCTTGAACAAATCAGCAATACAATGACGTATCCATTTAATGGATCAAGAGAAATTAGTTGTCCAACAGGGCCAATAACAAGCTGAACAAATTAAGCTTACCTGAGACAACTGCTCTATTCAAACAGTTCAAGGTGCAAATGTTCACAATAAAAATATGTTTTATAACAACTTTATTTGCTTATTTGCACAAAGACATCTCAAAGAGCGCATTACCTATGTCAGTATTCAGTTAACAGCCCAAGCAAATTCTATTAATTAAGAATTTAGATAAAAATAAGATATAAATGTTTCTCCCCCCACAAGATTCTTTTTGCAGACAAATGGAATTGGCTTTTCATTGACTTAGAAACCCATGTGACACATTTAAATGGACTGTTAATACTAACCCCACTAAATAACAGGAAAGTCTTTCAACGCTTATGTCAGAAAATGTAGATAGATTTACAATGACTAGTTAGTGTAGTGTTCCTGTTATTGGATTTATAATTGAGCACATTAAAAAGCAATAAAAAAGTACTTAAACTACAATGAAACAGATTGGAAAAGCACAAACAATCATGACTCACAGACAAAGGAAAGAATTAAAAAGGGTATGATATACATGACCAATGCACTAGAAATGATAATAGATCATCAATAGTTTCTATTGCTTCAGGCTATCAATAATCCAGAAAAAAATGAAATGATTAAACCAGGCAGTGCAGAAAACCACCCACACAGTCACTGGTGTTAGAAGCTCACCTCCGTGGTGCAATAATCCCCCAAAAAAAAAGGAGTCAAGAAAGGTCAAAACGACATGGATGTAATGCTATGTTAAACCACGAGATGGCAGCAGTACCAAAGACTTCAAAGTTAAAGGGCCCTGTTTAGGCAGTGGTAGCACAATGTTTAAATGCAGATGGATATGCTCACACTGTTGTCATTTCCAGATCAGTTTTGGTATTTTAGTGGTTCTTGCACATGAGGTGTAAGAAGACCGGGAATAAGCCTAAATTGAGCCAAAATATCAATATTGTGCTTCTCAATTTTATTCAATGATTGTGCTGATTTTTTCCTCCTTTGTAAATATCGCCCCTGGTCTGAACAAATGTTTCAAACGATAGTTCAAAATAGAGCACAATTGAGAAAATTCTGTAGCAGTAATTTGACTCATTGTATAATCTCATCAAAGGAAATCTAGAGGTCGCTCCGCCAATGACCTCTGACTTTTTGAAAGGGCCAGCACTACTGTGGTATTTTGAGAGCGCAAAACATCTGATGTCAAGGGCAGCACAGGCTGTAATATGGGCTGGTGATGATTTCTTTACGAGTTGTAGGTGTGAGGGAGGCATGGCTGTGTACTGGCCAACCAGGATGTAACCACACTACCTTTAAAACTGAATTTGCTCTGGTGCCACAGAACAGTGGCATTCTGACAACAATGGACAATATCAACGGGTATGAGATCAGGGGAAGAGGAAGACGCCAGCACACAAAAGACAGGAACGATTCACTGATTGAATCACTGAATGCCTTAATTTTCCCAGGTTTCTTTTAGCTGCCATGCCTTTTGCAATTGTCCCTGCAAAAGAACAAATGCATACACTGATAATACTATATCTACACTCTGCCGTCTCTCTCTCATGTTGTGGTTGCAAGACAGGTCTGTCTGATGCATATTATATTGTCCACGGCCTTACGTGTTTTAGTGTTTAACAATAAAGACCATTTTCTGGATCGATTATTGCAGAGCATGCAGAAATCAATTATACAATGTTACAAGCCACATAGAATTAATAATCTCTGCATTTTGTTCTGTTTCATAATATCTGCTTGGGGACTGATTTCATTTAGCTAATCTCCAGCCCCAACTCCTTTCCCAGAGTTGATAGACACTGTTCCACTTTGCTGTGTCAAAATAACCACTGTGCCTGTAAGTTTCATAACCACCCCCTACATGTTCTAACCACCCCTTAACCATGCTCCTCAAGGGAGGACATCAAATCCCCAAACCACAGCGGTGCATGAATTTGCCAACAGTAGCAACATGTGGGGGTTGGCAGTTTTAGCATAGTGGTAAGGCACAGGGCCGAAAGGTTGCTGGATCCTAAGAAAATATCCAGCTGTATAAAGGGATAGCGTAAAAATTGTAACGTGTGTAAGTCGCTCTGGACAAGAGCATCTGATAAGAGAACAAGGCAATGAATAATGTAACATTTTGGAATATTAAAATCTGGCCCCATTGACGTTTGGGCTGGAGTCAGAGTTGTCATTGCGAGGATCTAATGTATGAGAAAGAGGTTTCGTGCTGAGAAGTCCTTTCTGACTAGTATAATACTGAGGGTGACTTCAAGCGTTCTCTGAAGTTACTTTGATCCATCAAATGCCTGTTCAGGGTAATAGCATTAGCTAAATCACTGTTGGAAAGCTGTCCTAAACTGTTGAGCAACAGAAGAAGTAGACTTTTGTCAAGAAAATTTGGTATTTTATGAGTACAGGTATGGTTCACTTAGTTCCTCAGCAAATATCATGCAAAACTATCTTCATTACAAGCATTACAAGTCATTTCCTGACTTTTGATGCACAATGCCAGTAAACAATGCCTCCAGATTAGCTCATTCTATTTATACTGATGAATAGACTACAATGTTGGGAGCAACAGTTAAGGTCAATTTGCAACTGGAGTCACACTTGGAAAAAAGTACAATCCCTCTGTGCCCCTAAAGCTTTCTAATACAAATAATGATGTTGGGTCCAGCACAGAAACTGGATCTGAACCCATAATGTTGAATGAATTATTTTAATAATGAACACATATATTTCCTGAGCTGTACAATGTGCTCTGTAAGATATACTGGTTTTCCATTCATTGCAATTAGAGCTAGGAAACTGATACTGGCATGCACACACAAACAGGCAATCTGTTTTATTGTTTGTATTGAAACAGCAGAACGGAATCTATGGCATGCAAGGTCAAATTCTCTTTGGGGAACTGTCATTGCAGAAAGCATACAATAACTATTAGCTTATTTACAATAATTAAAATTCAAACAAATGTGTGTAACTGGAAAACATGATCCTGTCTTTCTGTATTAATTCTGAGCCAATTATCACAGAATACTGAATACAAAAATAATATTAAATAAGAATGCAAACAACATTATGCTTGGGGAATCTGTGCAAATGCAAATAAAAACGGAAAAAAGGAAAATACAGAAAATAAGATGTCTTACTCTACTTACTGTTTTGATGAACATCTTGAATGGTGATTGTCACTATATTTCATCCTGAAAACAATACTAATGAGACATTATTAAGATAATTTCATAATAAATGCATATCAGATACCTTAGTGTCCATTTTATCGCACTTCAATTTGGAATGACGTTCTCATCATATGAACATGGGTAGTTTATTCACAAAATCTGGAACTGTCCAAAGATAGTAAGGTGTTGGTCTGTGGTAATTAATTCATTGTTCAAATATGAAGGAAGGATGATTGTGGACTAAAAGTATTTGTCTGAATAACAGGACCTTAAACAACCTTCAGAAATAAGATTAATTCCTTTGGATTGCACAACCCCAGAAATATCTTCCAGCCATTAACTGGTAGTAGAACAAATCAATTAAAAATGGTTCTGTTCACATCCACAGTATGTTGGCAGAGAGGTTACTCTGGAGGAAGACCAAAAAAAAGCATGATATCTCCATACATTTTACAGATGCACACACACACACACACACACACACACACACACACACACACACACACACACACACACACACACACACACACACGCATGCATACATATATGTTGATGTGTTTTGCTCTTTAAGCATTGACTGATGAGCTCAAAATAATAGTGCAGGAAATATGGACCCATTCTTGGATTAACATGTCAATATGGATTCATTCTAAATACCATTATATCTGCCTTAAAAGGAAGTTAATTTTTTGCAGACAAACAGGAGAAAGAAGACATAGGAAGTTTTTCCATGCTGAAAGCATGTCTTCAGTTTCCATTTTGAAAGTGTTATTATAAGCTATGATTTACATAAAAAAGTTGAATCTCGTACAACTACGTGAGCCAGCTGGCCTGTCTTATTTTAACGGTTTTTCTCCTTGGTTAAAACTGGCACTTGGTCTGACATTTGAGTGGAACAAATAACAATCCTATTTCCAGCCTTGGTTCATGGAAATGAATGGAAACCCAAAGCCAAATTTGTTTTTTTTTGCCCAAATAATCTTAAAACCATATTTCTAAATCTAATATTTTCACATAATAATTTTCAGCTTTCAGCTTTGGAAAGGAAACATCTACCTAAAATCTCAGATTTTCTGCCAGTAAATGAACATGAAATGTCAATTTTAAGAACTGGAATATAAAATATTCCCACATTCAGTCTCTGCCCATTCTCCACCAAACAGAAACCATAAAGGCTGAATTAGTTTAACATAGAACTTGAAAACAAAATATGCCATCATAAAGTTTCCATGTGGCAAAAAGACATGCAAGAAAACAAATTAGTAAAGAAAAAAAATCAAAAAACCCTCATCACAATTCTTTTAAAGGCTCCTTTTTCATCATTTTCACTTTATTTTGCATTAAGTATACATTCCAATATGATGCATTTGAAAATGAGCCATTTTACAAAAATGTTACAGTTCACAGAACAACTCATACTAGTTTACCAGGATGAAGGATCCATTTTTATGATATTTTAGTTGTCTGTAGCATCATTGTTGGCTGAAAAAACAAAACAGTTTTTTTTCCTTCTATGGTCAATGCTTAGCTGATATCCGCTTTTGATTTTCAGGTTTGTTAGTTCATCTCAGGTTGAAACTAACACTATCTACTGTTTTGATATTGCTGTGCTACTGCTTGCTACTATTTTTCTGCTGGTTACATCATTGGCTGTTCCATTAGCAGTCCTGGGAAAGCAGCATAACAAAATACAGCCTTTAAAATTTTCCAGGGCGGTGGCCTGTTTCTTATTACCTTTGCAATGAATATATCGCATTGAAAAGACTATTTGCTTATTTGATCCTCTAGCTTACTAAATTCACTTAATTGTAAACAATACTATATAGTGACATATCTTTGTTTTGCACAACAGAACATCTTTTTTGATGACTCAAAATGTGGAGATTATCTTTCTGATGAATTTTTTTAACAGCTATTAATTTATTCTTTTTTTCACTCACTTTAGTTTCTCGAGCACATCTCTGAAACATTTTGAAAGTAATGTACAGTGTGGTTTACTTAATGTCCTCCATGTTGTGCCAAACAAAGAGCATGTTATTTGCTATCTAGCACTTCTCACTATTACATAAAATTTTTAATAGTACAATTCCAATTTTTAGCAAGCTGGAGGATCAAATAGTCTTTTTTACTTTTAGGTTAGTTTAGTTTTAATTTTTTTGTTTTTAGTCTTTTACCGTTACCATTTTTTTTTTCATTAAATCCAATTATTATATTTTGTTTTTGTTTTCTAACAGTGTGTATAGTGAAGAGTAGCATTTCATGTATGGTTACATTCTTCCAGGTAGCAACATGAAGGCATAATTTTAAAAAAGACTGAGACATTTTGGAAATACTGTTTTTAGAAAATACATTTTTGATGAGCCATTTATGAGATAGATGGGCAACCAGAGTTTTACAATTACACTTACACATCTGGCATGACCTAAAATGAGTGATGCTGATCCAAAATATTATTTATTGCTGGTGAAATAGTATGTATCCTTTAAGTCATGTTGAATCCTTACCAGTATAATGGCAACAAATTTACATTTACATTTACATTTATTCATTTAGCAGATGCTTTTATCCAAAGCAACGTACAAAAGTGCATATAGTGGGCAAACAGGCACAAGAACACGATGCGTACAGGTCATACAATGCAGATAGTGCTGATCTAGGATCTAGGATTACATATATCAAATACAATCACAGGGACAATAAAGTACCGCTATACTACCTAGGCAAAAGCGTGTACGATACAAGGCAAGAGAGCTACAAGTACAAGCCAGGAGTCTAAGATTTACAATGTCAAATTTACAAGGTCAAAATGGCAAAGGTGTCAGTCCAGGTAGAGCCTGAAGAGGTGTGTCTTCAGCCCACGTCTGAAGGGTTGGAGTGAAGGAGTTGTTCTCAGGGGGGTGGGGAGTTCATTCCACCAGTGGGGGGCGATGATAGAAAAATTTACTTTAACCCATTGGTATTGGTTGCATTCACCATTATGTGGAGGCTTCGACAGTTATGATGCTTACAGCTGTGTTCCCAAGCAGAACAGATGTTCTCTCATCAGATAAGCAAAGTGTGGGCCAGACATCCACCGGCAATTGCTAGCATACTGCTGCTTTGTGTTTAGAACAAATGCATTAATAAAAGACAGACAACTTTTTTTCCCTGTCAGAGGCCAAGTTTTTTTTTTTTTTCACGAAGAGGCCGTAAACCCCTTTGCAAATGCCTATGATGTGAGCATATAAAGTCATTCCCTTTTCACAAGAAGGGTTGTAAAAGCAAAGTTATTTGTCCACTGGCCAGTTACAGTGATGTGTTCCCAGAATAACAGCATCACTGTTTTTTTTTTTTAACTCCGTCACATTTTGTAATTTATAAAAAGTCGACAATATTCCTTTAAGACTCCACATATACAAACATAACTTTTAAATGGAAGAATGGTTAATTTTACATTACCAAATCATCTGCTTTTAATTGTCATATTCCAACGCATACAGTAGATCCATTAAAATGCATAGATGAGCACATATTTTGCACAATCCAAACTGGATCACAGCTTTGCTATTTAAAGAAATTCACATAGTAAGCCAAACAGCCAGTGCTTACATGAAATTCTTTCATGAATTATGTCATCCACATCTAAAACGAAAACATTTTTCCTCTTCTGGCACCAAACTGGGATGGAAAATATAAGTCCTGAAGCGCACTGAATGCTGTTTTGTTTAGAATTCCTCTATGACATGTACTGATTACATTCTTGTAAGAAGGCAGCACCTCATATATCTCATATACCTGTTTATACTATATGTGTATAGTTGTTTATTTGCAACAGACCTATTATAGCCAAAGATAAGTACTTATTTTTAGCCTCTTATTTTCATTCATTGTGCATTATTATATAAATAGAATGCAAATATAGTAATGGTACACACTGCCCCCCTTCAGTAACGGAATGCCATCCCAAATGAGCTGAAACTCCTCCAGACACCTACATCTTTCAAAGCTGTCAGACCTGCATGCACTGCATATCCTTCACCCAGTTTTATCTCCTTTTAATCCCCTCTTCCCCCTCACCCTATGTGCTTGAATCTTACAGATGATGTCTGTCATAGATGCATTTTGTTTCTTGGGTGTGGTTTTAGCATGCCATTACTGTACAGTACTCTGACATTTTTATGTAATGAAAAGTACATGATACGATAATGATTATGATTATGATTATGACCATGGTCATTATCGTCATTATTTTGTAGCTGGGTGTTGCCATGGAACCATCAAATATTAGTGTGTTGTTTCAGTCTGAAGCAATCAAAATTCTATTCTGACGTCTGGCAATTTGAAAGGGTACAGCATGCTGAAAGCAGCATTGGTAACTGTAAAGAGAACAGACACACTATGACATAATGAGGATGTTGCAAAATTTCGGGCTAACCATTTCAACCCAAGGAATTGCTGTTTTGTTGTTTTTTCATTGTTTTGGAGAGCCAAGTTAATAAAAATGAGTACATTTAATGTGCATATTAGTGGTTCAGAATCAATCAAGTAGACAGTGACTCACTGGGTACAATATTTATTTATTTATTTTATTTATTTATCCTTTATTTAACCAGGAAGGTCCCATTGAGATACAATATCTCTTCTGCCAGGGAGTCCTGGTCAAGATGGGCAGCAAAATAAGATAAAAAAATGTTTCATATAAAGTTACAAACAAGGACAGTTAACACTATATACATATACATATATGATATACAATATACATCCAATTCAGTTATTCTGTGTACAAAATAATGAAATATGATTCTGAAATTCCCAAATCATGAGCTCACTGTGGTGGTCTGACTCACAAAATACTACATTTCCCACATGGGTTCACAGCAATGACCTCAAATTGTTCACTACTTCCTAGCAATACCTTATACCCCGACATGTCATCCAGCTGTCTCTGCTCAGAGGTTATGAAGCTCACTCTTGGTCTCTACAGTAAATATGTGAAAGCCCATCTGTTAAACAGCAGACAAACATTTGTGCATTGCCATCAAAAAAAAAAGAGACATAAATGGAAACAGATGTTTGAATGTAACATTGCACTCACGCCCTGCAGTGTGAGGGAGTGATTCTTAATAGGGGAGGTACAAAGAGAGTGAAAGTTGTGTGGAGGATTGCACATGAACACTGTCCAAGGGCAGACTGTGCAGTACAGACCTCATGCCAAACAGCCCCACAAAGCATTACAGAATTTTAACAGAACTTTCAGAATTAACAGCGGCTCCCAGAATTATAGTAGCCTGTTTTACATTTAATATTCTGGAAAATACCACCTGGCATGCATAATTTGTGCATTATGCATTACACCGGAAAAGATGTTACTCCAAACAAAATGATACTGAAATGATGGTGATCAATTCTAGTCTCTCCATTTGAAGCAGAAATGAATCTTTGTAACAGAGATCAATCACACGTTTGTTTTAGCTTATAGGTTCAAAGCAGAGGCATGTAAACCAAATGAATTTCAGTAAAGGCAGTCACAAGTTAATAATTAATTATTTTGATAATTAATTAATATGACACTTTTTTAACACATGCCGCTACATGCTGAGTACAACACACTTCTTTTATAAATGCCAATTTCCTATTGTTTTTACTGTCCAGAATTAGCATTCAGTCATCATACATTACATTATTGGCCTTATCCAGAGCAACTTACATCAGTTACAGTTTTTTTTTTTTTAAACAATGTTATCCATTTATACAGCTGGATATTTACTGAGGCAATTGTGGTTTAAGCACCGAGCCCAAGGGTACAGCAGCAGTGCTCCAGTGGGGAATCGAACCAGCAACCTTTCAGTTAAGAGTCCTGCTCTATAACCACTATGGTGCACTGCCGCCCATTTTGACTACAGAGGCACTGACTGGCAATTCCTCTCTAATTAACCTGTACACCTGTGGTGATGTCTTAGAGTTTCCACTTCACTGATGAAGACAGCATGTAGTATATTTTAGCTTTATTTTAGGCAATACAGTGAATGTACATTTTTATGAATACACTGACAGAGTTATCTAGTCCATGAGTGTAATGTTTGGTAAGGGTACCAGCTACCTAATTTTATAATACGAACATTCACTGTGTGTGATATGTAGGATTTATTCAGTCCATTTATTTATCCATCATAGATTTAAGTTATAACCTTGCATGTTTTGCTAGATGTCTAGGTGACATCAGCTCCTTCAGGAAAGCAAACACAAAAAACAGCGATGATGAACGCATAGGATATTTTGTCCATTTAAATGCAAACATAGCCCGTTTAATGAGAAGTGCATGTTACTATCAGATTTACAACAAGAATCAGTCGGTGTTAGTGTGGTGTGATGATTCATTTTCTGGACTTATGAACGCAAGTTTGTGCATTTGATTCCAAGGTAAGGTAGACGTGCTTTTAAGAATGGCGCCACACTTAATCTAAATTACTCCTGTAAATATCCAGCTGTATTGATGGATCACATGTAAAAAACACATTCTGTAAGCTGCCCTGGGTCAGGGTGTGTTTGCCAAGCAACAACAACAAAAAAACCTACACAACACAGCAGTATTGAAAATAAAAATCTTGAGCGCTGGACTACTCTGCACGTAACTGGTTTTGATTATACCGGTTTAGATTATAAGTGCAGGAGGTACATGTGCTATGGTGTTGGCTGGTGTCAGCATCATTTAGTGTGAAGACTGTTTTGAGCCTCATGCAGCAACCTTTGACACCAGCTGAAGAGAGGTATGAACAACAGCCAGAGGTGGGGTACCCAGATTGCCATTGATAATAATCTGCATATGTAAAAACCCTGCAATACTCTGCAAGAAGGCACCACCTCCAAAAGACACGCAAGAGTTCTTTATAAACTGATTTCATCTATTGCCAGGAAACCAGGCAGGCAAGGTGTACTGTAAGTACTGGGAAGGCACCCAGCTAGCTGATATCGGCAGTAAATCTCTGCTAGTTTGGATAATATTTTGCTGATATGTTTCCAGTAACAGGAGTAATATAAATAATAAAATAATATAAAAATAAATAAACACTTATTTGTACATTTGTGTGTCTATGTGAGTGCATGTGTGTCTGAGCGTGTGCACCTGTGTATGCGTGTATGTGTGTGTGTGCGTGTGTGTATGTGAGCACATGTGTGTGTGTGTCTGTGCATGTGTGTGTGTGTGAGCACATGTATGTGGTATGTGTGTGTATGCGCGCGCGTGTGTATGAGTGTGCGCATGTGTGCGTGTGTGTGTCTGTGTGTATGTGAGTGCATGTGTGTCTGAGCTTGTGCATGTGTGTATGTGTGTGTGTGCCTATGTGTGTGAGAGTGTGTGTGTGTGTGTGTGTGTGTGTGTGTGTGTGTGTGTGTGTGAGCACCTGTGTGTATGTGTGTGTGCACATGTGTATGTGCGCATATGAGCACGCGTGTGTATGTGTGCACATGCACATGTGTGGTGGACAAAAATTGTCATTCACCACAGACTCCTCAAAGAGGTGATTAACGATGATGAGGAATGTCTTTCATGTCATTAAATGTCTTTGCTTTTGAGTAAACAAATTATAATAGGGGCAAAATGCCAGCACTGTTGAACTCTGGATGTACTCACTCTCTTCATTAACTTCCCACATCGCCCCCATGATTATTCTTTCGAGATCCTCAGGATTTTAATTACTGTTTTTGTTGACTGTTAGATGAATCCTGGAACCTCAGTGTATCATAGTGGAGGCTTTGACCTTGAAATAAGGGAGGCTCAAAATGTATATTTAAACCACAAATTATCCTTGAACAATTTAATGTTGAGGATATCCAAAGGAGTCTCTCCCTAATACTTTGTTCTCTCAAAAGCAAACAGCATGGACAGTTTTCGATTTATGTGAATGATAACCATTTTATTCCTGCAAGTAAATTAAATTTTACTATTTTACTTTTTGACAATACATCAGAGAAATTTGTTCCCAAATGAATGTACCACTTCCAGTACATTAACTATTACTGGACTGTGCTCTTGATTTAAATTGAAAGTTAAACAAGACTAAAAGGAGAATGATCCACGAACAAAACTTTTGGATCAAACATACGAATTAAAAAAAAAAAAACCCTGTGTGCAGATCTTGTTCATGAATCATGCAAACATATTGGGCATCTGACGCACTTGGTACACTAGTATGTCATTGTAAGAAGAAAATGAGGAAGTCTTCAGTGTTGCACGTATTGCAGCCAGACACACTAATTCCTGGTAAATATGAACTCATGATTTAATCATATGAAAATAAAAAAAACCATTGCAAATTAAAAATGGGGCCCACTTCAGGACTGGGAAGAACGGGAGGGGTATGAGACATGCAGACTGGACGGAACCATTTTCCCTCCCATTAAGAATCTGCTACATTTGGTGGTCTAGACGCAAGACGTTCATTCCCTAGGTCATTCCCCAATGCACTCATTCCCTAGGTCAATAAGTGACACATAATTGTCAAGAAATGAGAGGCTACTTTAATGTAATGTTCTGGCCAGATGTATGTCATCATTGCTGTAGGGTCCAGCTGGAGAAAAAGGAGACAATACCTCCTCTCTTCTTGCCATCTCCTATTGGGAGAAGAAATTTATCTGGTAACTTTATACATAGAGTTGCCTTGCAGAGGTATTCAGACTCTTGACCAGCTCTCATATTTTACTGAATTACAAATGATCAACATTGAAATTTTGTTCTGTGTGAAACTTTACAAAAAACACTCAAAATGAATTATTTTAAAGTGAAACTGGTTTTATGTTAGAAAATATTTTTGAGAAAAATATAAAAACTAAAACATGCTGTCTTGTGAGAATGTGAGAATTGATCAAGAGTCTGAATACTTTTGCAAGGCATTGTATATTTTTTGTATAATTAATGTTGATTATGTAATTACTCATGTCCTTTAAAAATATTTTCAGATTTATGCCCTTATTCTGAGCTTTAAAGGGCAGCGAAACTATGCAGTCTGCCTCTGTAGAAATTAGGCCAATGCAGTCAGTCTGAATGTGTGTGCTTGGTCCACAGAGATACAGCTGCTGAGAAGCAAAAATGAAGCTGTGACCTCAGGTCAGTCTGACTGGGCTGTGGGCCTTTTACTTGCTCAGATATATCAATCTATGTTTGCATAAATCCATATCAGCCAAAGAAGGAGATAACGTGGTTCAATTGAATCTGGGTGTGTGTTCCTGGCACCTGGCTTGCCATGAAGCACTGACACAGCTAATTGTCGATCCAACTGGCTGTGGTGGGTAATAAATCTATTAAAAAAAAAACAGTAGAAAGAAAAAAAAAACGAAGAAAGAAAATTTCCTGTTTCAAATGGAAACATTTCTTCTTGATGTTTACAAGGCTCTAGTCCACCTTTCATTCCTGCCCAGCAGATGTGGTGTCATGCAATTCAAGTGCACTTGTGTAATGTCTACAGATGGTTTTAATGCTATGCTATTTCATCTTTTCAGTTCACGTTGCTTTTTGGAGTTTTTGCTGTTATTGTGATGACATAGTCAGACAGAGTCCGTGTCCCTTCAAAGTTTCCATAAATAAATAACAACTTTCTGGTTTTCTCCATTTGAGCAAATCGTTTTGATTTGCGCAGATGAAATTTTTTTGACACAAACTGGAAAGTGAATCATTCAATAAAGCTTAAAGTTTACAAAAGGAAGTAGATGCTGTTCTAGGGATTCCATTGCTAATCTGAACACATACTTTTTAATTGCCATACTTAACTTCTGTGTATATCTTCCTATACGGACTGTGCTTTAACTCTTCAGAAGTTGTTGTGGGGAGCAGTAACAGCAATAAAACAGCAATCATAAATTTTGAGAGAATGTTGTAAAGATGTATGCGATGTTATGGGAACTTAGGTTTGGTATTGTAACTGTGCCCTGAATTAAGAACAGCAGCAATCAGCTTCCAAACCATGTGTTTCAGATTGCATTTGTGGACATGGTTTTGCTATGGCTATTCAAAGCATATTTTTTGTACCTGGAAAGAAGGAGTGTTACGCCAATTAATTTGTTTCTTTACTGCTTGGCTAGTAAACATTTTTTCGCCTAACATGATCGGCATCTTTGAATCTTGATTTTAAAAATGCCTGGCTTATTCGAATATACAGTATTTTCAAGGTAGTGGTGTTTTGAAGTATTGAGTAAACTAAATACCTAAATCTAAGAGAAATATCCTCATAACCACAAGTGAGATTTTGAGACATCAAGTGCATTGGGATATTAGCTGAGAGGGACATTATCCCAGAATACCACATTCAGTTATTTGCTTAGCAGATGTCCTTATCCTGGGTGACTTTTATAGCTCACATGTAATATTTCAGATTATCGATGTATCCATGCTTCCATGTATCCATACTACTATACAGTATATACCTCTATTTACTGAAGAAATTCTCATGAGGTACCTCGCTGAAATGTACAATGGCAGTGCTGTAGTAGAGAATTAAAAATTCAGCCATCTCATTTCAGGTCTAGTTCCTTAACCATTTCACAACAGAAAAAGAAATTGGAGAAGTACTGCATGCACTCTACATACGGAAAAAAAAACAGCGGTCAAATTGTTTGATTCACTTACACCACAGTGAATCAAAAAATGGGAAAAGTATACAGTGAACACTGCAAATACATTGCAAATGTCTTAGTTTTCAGTTTTCATCATACCATATTTCACCATACAAATCATTACAGGGAAATCACTGACAGCTGGGGACTTTGGGATACCTGTGGCAATACCATATTGCGTAACTGTGTGACCTACAAGACGCATGGTCTCCATTTGTGAACTGTGACCTTTTCTTCACCTCATATTTACATTTAGTCACTCAGCAGATGCAAATAAGGAGCAACAAAGTGCATTCAATAAAGAGACCTCACCTGAACTAAGATTTGCATGAGAAAAGAGAGCACATGAATTCAAATGGCCAGAATTAGCCTAGGCACGATAATGGCAGAATAAAATTCTGATTACTTTCTTTTGAGGACAAGAGCTGACCAGATCCAAACCATGCCCAGATCATGTTCAAATGACACAAAAGCTACTCATAGACCACACCCAAACCACAGCAAAACCGCTTTCAGGCCATACCAGGACCATGCCAAAACCAAGCCCAAACAGTGTCCAGACCACTCTTTTAGTTTCAGACTATTTATGACAGAAGATCTGTGTGCAAAATTTGGGATGAAGAGCTGGCACTGGCCGGTCTGGTACAGAAACCATCCTTTAAATTTTGTGGTAAAGGGAAGTTCCTGACAACCACTATCTATGGCAACACACTCTTGAGTAACTGTGTGACCTAGAAAATAAATGCAATTTTAAATGGAAATTTTTAAGTTTTAACATGGCCATTCCAGCTTCCTGAATAGATCCTCCAGGCCTCATAGCCGCTCTTGCACTTGTAAATGATTTTGCACAATTTTTTTGGTAGACAATTTGTCTCCGGTCAATGTAGAAGGAAATAATTTCATTTATCCTGAAAAAAATATATATGTATATAAAGATACTTTTTTAATACTTTGTACCTGAGTTAGGACTGATGTGGAAAATCATTCACAAGGAAAAAAGTCATTTTCCGGCTTCAGGCATGTTTCCCTGCACTCATCTGAATATCCTTTGTTACTGTTTGTGTTAGGAGACCCGCAGCATTCATGTAATAATGGACATGTAATCATGTCCAAGGTCTTTGTGGATGGGGAGAACACTGAACAAAAGGGTGGAAAACATGGTAGCTAAATATAGCTTTATATAATAACAAGGTCAAAGGTCAATGCCTAATGAATCAGTTGGCTAGCCTTCAAGGACAAATACTTAAGAGAATATTTTGAAAATTCATATCTCAACCTACTGGGTATTTTTAACTGCCAATTTAATGAGATAATATAACATGAGGGAGTAATAATTTATATTGAGAACAACATGCTGAGTATTCTGATTTCATAAACATGTTTGGACATTAATTAAAAGAGTCTGGTTTTGTTTGTTTGTTTGGTAAGTGTTAAAATATTTTCTGTAACCCATTACACTCTGACTGCATTTTATATTTTTGTTTTATTTAGTCACATACATAAATAGAAATTAACAAAAAAATAATTTTGTTTCTTTTAAGAAATAGTCTAGTAACTGAGTGGTGGCAGTACAGGAGAGATAAAGATGACCAAAGTTAAGAATAACAGGCTTGTTGGGTTTTTAAACTTTGAGTGCATTCTCTTATTTTTAGTATCTGAAAATGAAAAATAACAAAACTTAGCTGAGACTTGCGGTAAAGCACTTTTACAGTGGAGGGTGCTTGGTCAGTGCTTCACAGTGAAGATGTTTGGTGTGAAGCACAGTACCAAGTATTTATAAATCAGTTTATAGACCAAGTCTGACTTACTGTGCAGTAAATTCTTTTCTTGGGGTTTGTTTTCAAAAACATCTTACATTTTCCCAGAAAACAATGATTTATTCACTTCCCGCACTCTCTTAACAGGAGCAAATTATGTAGCCTATATTTTTGAGTATTGCCCGTTATTCTAGCTGTTTGGTGTTTGCTGAATCAGATCATGTCAGTTGCATATCATGCCCATAGGTAGGCCTCCTGAGTGGTTCAATCAGCAAGGTGCTGGTCTCAAGGGCAGGCTGAGCCCTCTGGCCCAGGATTGACCCCAGCCACGTCAGTGTTTTGTTGGGGGGACGGGGTGTGTCTGTCGGCTGGTTTTCTTTGTTTCATGGTCTCTCGGGCGCCCTGTGATTGATCAGGCGGCAGTGAATTCCTGGGATGAAGTCAGTGGAGTGGCACCAATTCACTGCGGTGCACTTGGGACTTGGTATTTGAACAATAGCCATTGATGCGTATGAGTGCATTGGAGGTTCATCTCGTCTGGGTGCAGAAGCAAGAGATGCAAAAAGTCAGGTTCTGATACTAACCAACACTGCCACCTTCCAGGCGAATGCTAAATGATATATGGTGGACAAATTTTGTTTTTTTTTGTTCCCCTGTCTCAAGTGGGAGAGACACCAGATGTGATGGTTTCAACACAGAAAAATCCTAACAAAGAGGGTGTGAGTAGTATGTTAACAAGACTAGCCAGCCTCCAGGAAAAACAGAGGAACAGGCCACCTAAAACATTTTTGTGGTTATGCCCCAGCCAAGATCTTGGTGAATCTGATATTGTTTGCCCCCACCCCACACACACACACACACACACACACACACACACACACACACACACACACACACACACACACACACACACACACACACACGCAAACACACAAACTTTCAAATAATATATTGCTGGGTGGCTGTGTGGGACTGAGATTAAATAACTAGTCATAAATTCAGAAATTTGGGGGTTGGACATTGCTATTGTATGCTAAACCCACAGTAAACATTCAGGCGTACAAATGGATAGCATGTGAAAATATGAGCTCTGTAAGATGACCTTAATAATTCCTACCCAGTAATAAATATATGTTGTATTTATATTTGACATTTATGTATATATTAGATAATTTTATATATAACATATGCTTTTTTAAAATATGTATGTTGTATTTAGTAAATATTTAGTAATATATGTTAAATGTGAAATATATGTTACGTTTTTTTTGTTCATCTCTGTTCCGTACAACGTGGGGTTAAAGCTCTGTACCACCACTCAATCATGCAGACATCACTGCAGACATCATCAAGTATCCTCAGACATTTCCTTGTCTGTGAGGTCAGTCCAGGTTTAGTCATTACCCTTTTCCGTGTCGAACTTGTACTGACAAAATGTGTCCCTGTGACATATTGCAGTGATGTAATTAAGATGAAAGCAAAGGGTCACTGATGACGATAATTCACAGACGCAGGGAACTGCTCATGCTTACACACTACCACAGCTCTGTGAGCACTCTGCGGGCCTGTGGGGTTGCTATGGTTTTACAATCTCAGACGCCAGCTCAAGCACAGTCATAGGTTCATCGCTGCTGTTCTATGTAGAGACAAATAAACATTTCGCAAGGAACAATGAGTTGAGAAAGCAGTGCATGAAAAAGTTATGTATTTAGAAATATACGAGTGAAAACGTGTAATTCTTGCTCTGTTTGTGGAAACTGTGAGTGTGGAAAGGATTTTCCCCTCCTTAGAACAAATTAGAATATTGCTCATTATTAAACTATACCACACTGTAATATCCTCTGACAACCTAGTATATGCTACATTACATTGCATTAAACTATATTATGCAACACTACTTTCACCATTATATTATATTATATTATATTATATTATATTATATTATATTATATTATATTATATTATATTATATTATATTATATTATATACCACATTGTAATGCATAATGCCATACTATATTGTACCTTACTATAGCCTGCCATACAATGCTTACACTGACCTACAACTATACTGTACTACAGCATGAAATACCATACTATACTGTGTCACATTCTGTCCATACTGTTTTTATAAACACCACCCTTGGGCCAGGAGTAAAGTATTATGATAAATCAAGTCAGGAAGACAGTGGATTAGGATCACTAGATTCTGCAGGCCTTGGTTCTCTCTGTTATTTTCTGTATCTCCGGAGTCTGGCTTCAGACTCCTGCTCCTGTGAGATAAAACTGAAAATGTAAACAGAAGGAAACAAAGCCAGGACTTGCTAACCCTGGGAAGGGGCCAAAACGGGAGCCAATGACAAAGTATTAGGGGCATGCCTCTTACAGCAGCAAAGCCTTTAATCTGCTACCTTCTAATGAAGAATAATCTATGACTCTTGACCCTATTGTTCTAAAGACTTTATTTTGTACAATGCTCAACGTGTAGCAACCAGGGTAATGGAGACTCTAGCATCACAACATACTGTATATCTCTCCATTGTCTGTTGTGAATTAACTTTGCTGTGGCTCTTAAGAAATTCCACTGAAACATGCACACACACATAAATACAAAAGCAAACACATATGCCGGCGCACACACGCGCACTCACTCACACACAACAGCCAAGGCATGATTGTCTCTGTAAACACTTCCGTGTAAGTCCTACTTTATTGTGCTTGTTATTCCATTCACTCAGAGGCCTAGGGTAAGGAGCTTTTCTCAGACAACTGAAAACATGTGCCTGCCCAGAAATATTTGTAACACTGAAAATTGAATTCCCTCATTTTTCTCAGCTTGCCAAGGGTGACGGAGTGCCATCACTACAGTTGAGTATGCGCTCTGACTGCCATACCAACATCGTATGTAGCAACGGGCAAGAGCAGTCACCCCACCCAGCCTCAAACCCAGGTCTACAGGGTACCAAACTGCAGCTTTGACCACAACGCCAAAGAGCCAGGCTGCAGGTTTGAGGCTGGGTGGGGTGACTGCTCCTGCCCTTCGCTACAGTAAAGAGTCAGGTTTCAAACATCAACTCTCAGGACTCATCTATGAAATCTTATCTCACTCAGATATGGTATTCTCAACACATTAAAATGTGGGGGCCAAAATAAACTGCCTTTGAAAACTGTCAAAATCGATCTTTTCTCAAATAAACAAACATAAAAAATATTCCAGAGGAATAGCCAGAGAAGAGGAAGAAGGCTAATATGTTATTGCACTGCTATTTTGCAACTGGCATTGCTGTAGGAACAGCTTTAGTCCAGATGTCTGTAGCTGGATCGAACTTTTGGTCTGACTCAGCACAGTTCTGTCTGATCCCCAGATACCGCCTCTAACTGTAAGCATTTAAGCTGTATGTAATCCACGTTTCCCCTTCTAAATACTTTCATCTTATCATATTTAGATGGCCATTTCCCCGAACTTGAGCATTTGAATGAAAAATAAATACAGATTTTTGGAAGAAGGTGATGCTTTCAACATGAAGCCTGATACTACCGCAGTGTTGTTACTACCACAACAACAACTGCTGGGCCCATGAAGGAGCACGGGGCAAGGCACGTGCAATCCTCCGATACACAAGCACACCTTCAAAGACTGTTTTTAATACTACAAGTCCCACAATGCACCAGTGGGCAAACATTGTAAGAGGAAAGGTGCATTCTCCTGACTCTACCTGAGTAACTCGTAGGCTCCCACGTGAGTCCCAATGTGTCGGGTACGGAGCAATGAGGGGGGCCCTGGACTTCATACCCACCCCTTTGCCTGGTGGAGGGAAGCCAGGTTATTTCGCTGATGTGGGCTCCTGCTCATTCTCAGCAAATGATACATCCAGATTCGAACCCAGGCCATAAGGTTCAGCATGTGCTTACAAGTGCCTTTTGCTGACTGAACCATTGTTCAGCAGCCCCAGATGATCAAATTTAATTTTTTACAAGTTTCTGAACTATTTCTTACAGTATCAAATACCTGTGGTCGCTTTTATAATATCATGCTGAAATCACACAGAATCATTCACAAGAATATTCATGGTTAAAATTGTTATATTTATGTGCCTTAAAATCCCTTCTTTCATTACCATTGACACATTTATAGTACCTTGGAGGCCGGAGCGAAGAACAAGTCATGATGCAGGGAATTTTATGACAGGAATTCAATGCAACTGCCAACTGTAAGATACTTTATCCTCAACATTACGGACCAAACTTGTACTGCTTTATTCAAACACAGGATCAGAATTTCAGCAATCACAGAAATGACATTACATTATTGCATATGAATGAAATTAAAAAGTGCTAATTGCTTAAATGATTTCTTAACAGTCAGAGTTCGTAGACTGAATGCTCCCCTCAGTCACACCATATTCTTCAGTCTTTATGTAGTTTGTTTTTTGTTATTTTATTATCCACGGAAAAAATGCCTACATCTCTTGCTCCAGGCCTACAAACTGTGCCTGTTTGGGTTATCCACAGTGTGTAGCAGGAGAGTAAACCAGTTGCCCTTGCTGATTGAGGAGAGAAAAGCTGAACAGTTTGTTCTGTTAACTGGGTTCATTGAAAGGTCACAATATTTCTGGTGCAGTGCCAAACTCTCCTTGGCACTCGAGCAGACATATTTCCTTGTGGAAAGGGAAAGGGAGAGCTGCAGGGGATGGCTAGGTTACTGCCGAGAGAGACTGGAATGATGAGCTGCTAGGGACAAGCGGACAAAATGGCGGAATTTTGGTACCGCTAACAACTTTAACAATACTTGTTGAAATACAGACTGTGCACATATTGTGTTGCATCTGTTTTATGGCTGTGATTTACTGTGTCAAGTGCAAAACAAAGTATTGTTTCACGCAATACGACCTACCGCTCCTCGACTTCCTAGCCATTCACAAAAAGCTCAGAGAACCCATTGTGAAATGTCCAGGACACTTCGGTGTGTGCTAACTGGCGTGTTCTGCTGCAATACAAGCTTTGGGAATTGTGTTTTTATTACCAGCTCCTTATTATGTGCTGCGTCTGTATGAGTTGGCCAGGCCTCAACCCTCGACACTGGCACCACACGAGGCTTAAATTCTGCCTGATACCGTGTGGTGGGAAGTTCTTACCCTACTGTTTCTTTGACCTAGGACTGCGGGAAGCTTGGGGAATGCAGCTGATAACCCCCCATTGTTACAAAAACCCACACTGGTGGTTGTTTATCTCTCAAGGTGACTTTATTTAAGCAGCTCAGATGAATGGATGCAACTTGCAGAAGCACCTTTACTTCCCTCTTTTAGAGCAAACACACTCGCAGCCACCCATATTTGAAGCAAAGCGCTAACACCGGATACTTGGGTAAGTAATTCCAAAACCAGATCACTATTCAATTCACCGGGAGCTTATAGAGGTGGGACAAAAATTGGCTGCGTTCTGCCAGGGTGATATGGGAAGGGTAGGTTGGCCAGGGGCATAGGCTGTTCACAGGCGACCCCCTCTGGTCAGTGAAAAATGCAGCAATGGCATCACATGTTGCAGAGGAGAGCATGTGTTTGGCTACTCCCTCCTGCATTGATATTGCAGGTTATGATAACCATAAGCGTTGCATGCCAAGGGACATAAATGGGCATACCAAACTGGGAGCAAAATGAGAAAAAAAAGCAGTGGGCGTTCCATTAAAAAGGAGATCCAGGACTGAACCTGGCAGACAGCATCAGTGAGTACGAGCAACAGCATCACCTTAAAAAGCATCTCGGGCTGGTGAGGTTATGTAATGTTGGCACTGTTCAGTGTACAGTCACCCTGCACAGCTGGTGCTTAATGATTACAAGCAATGCACAGGCAAATGTTATTTTCGTGCTAATTGTGCTCCAATTAAACAACTGCTCGTATAGTGGCGTGGTAGTATGGTGGTACAGTGGTGAAAAAGCTGTTACCAAGTTTCAGAATCCTGTTGGCAGACTGCTGTTGTACTTTAGAGCAAAGTAATTAATGCAAACTGCTTCAGTAAATAGTTATATATAATATAGAAAACATAGTCTATACAAGTCATTGGGGATAAAAGCATCTTTAAAGCACATAATTTTCAAAACTTTATTAATTTAATGCTAGTCACCAGAGTCTGAATGTATAGTACTACCAAAGTTTGCATCTGCATTGTCTGCATTGAATTAGCTTCATCTGACATATTATCAACGGAGAATGTATTTTTAAAATAAATTGACAAAGTGCACCTCTGATTCAGAGTGATTCAGAGTTGCTTATTAGAAAATGCTTTAGCGGTCTGTGTTACACAGAGGAAAACCATGACATAAAAGGAGTCACAGCTGAGAGGTGGATTCATGTGATCTTTCGCTACATATCTGAATCCTCTATTCCATCTACCTTCATCTCTTACTATGCCATATTACTTGCCCAGAAAACAGGAAATAACTGAAGAGCAAGCAGTCCGGGGCCGGGCTGAATAAAAGGGCTGACTCATAGTTATTTAATAATCACGCTATAAATCACATCATTTTGGGTTGAGACAAAAGCACCTGATCTTGGGTCAGCACACTGTTAAATGTTATAACAAGTTTGGAATGTTTCGGTAGCAGGTAAGGTATGTACTGAAAGGTATTCTTTGTAGGGGTACATTACTAATAAAATCAAATAAAATCAAAACCTTTTTTTCCTTGTGTGAAATGGAACATTTGAATACCTTCCCTTATAAAAATTCCCTTGGCTCTCTGGTTGCAAAATCGTGAAGAATTCCTGCTCTCCCAGTCGAAAACAAACTCCGCTGCCAAGACACACAGGTTGCTGTCTCACACTTTGTCTCTTTGTCCAACAAGCCTCTAAATCAAATTTGCCCTGTTCCCACAAACCTCAGGAACACCTTCAAAACTCTGCTTGGGGTTTACTGTAATCTGTCATACGCATGAGTGTATGCAACAGTTTCAATATCTTCTGCTTCTGTTTTGTACGTGTGTAAGACTGTGTCACTCTTTTGGATCCAAGTTTCCTCATGTAAATTTTCCGACAGGTTGAACAGCTCTCTCATTTTGCTTGCATAAAAAGTAAAATTTTCCTTCAGTCCCCCCCTCAACCCACCCAGCCCCAGCCCCCCAACACACACACCCCTCCGCCATCCAGCCTCCACCCTCAGGATACTTCCTGCCATTGAAGTGTTGCGGAGCTACCTTTTCCCTGTTCAAACACAGATTTATGATATTACACAAAAAGCGTGGTTTTTGAAAGGGAAGTCAAAGATGTTAACCGAAGAAAGCAGATGAAAAAGCCAAAACTGAGCAACCTCTGATTTTGTTGGTTGATTGCCAATATCCTTATATGACCTGTAACTGCACTTAAAGCAAAGACCATTCCCATGATGGCAAAGGCCATCTTAAAAGGCCATCTTAGGCAAAGGCACGTCTCCTCCACACTGTAGAGGCATTTAAAAAAAAGTAGTTGGATCTAGATCAATGTCATATAAACACAAAGGACAAAACTAAAGAGATATGAAACAATGTTTCAGCGTCATCATCTTTGTTTCTTTGTCTTGTAACTGGACTACACCAGAAAATTTTTCTCACAGGTTCTCACAGTGTGTGTATGTGTGTGTGAGTGTGTGTGAGTGTGTGTGTGTGTATAGACACACACACCTGTCTGCCATAATCTCATAAGCACAAACACGTTATAAGCAGTGTGAAACTAATACAGTATAAACAGTGTGAAACAAACCATTTAACATGATGCATTATCTACAGATATCATTCCATCACACAGTCACAAAACAGTAAGACCACATGTGTCTTTCCAGCAGGAAGCATAACACTTTACATCATTGTGACTTGCTTCGGAACCTTCTTTGCAATGTCTGAATAGTCAAGCAATAGTTCAGCAATTAGGTACTACACAGGATAGTATAGTATATCAATTTTTTCATTTCTAATGTTAGCATTTTAGCATGTTAGTTCTAGATAACAGGATAACAATAACAATATGTATGTGTGTATTATATATATATCTTAGTGTTATTTGTTGCCAGTCAGTAACTGGAGTACTGAGGAATAATACTCATTTATCAAGCCTTATTATATTCTCTTACTCATGTGAAAAACACGCACATATTTAAACATACTGACATCAGTGGCTGACGATGACCATACATGCACTACAAAAGTAGTACTGACTAAGGCTTGAATGTAAGGAGGAAAAAAAAGGGCAAACCTTCTTGAGTGGGAGAGCTCAGTGTTAGTTTTGTTAGTCATGACTTAAAGGTTGGAATTTGTGAAAAAAGAGGTGTTTCAGGAAGGATCACCTCCCTGATGGGCCCTTTTCCGCTAAAAGGTACTGAAAGAGGCCCTCCCCAATGTAGTGCATGGCTTTCAGGAAGTTCAACATGGACATTTTTCCTTTTACAGCATCCTTGCAACAACTGGAACAGCCAACCCTTTATTTGTCTGAGATACCAGCTCTGACTGGCACAGACGCTTCCTGCAATCACAGTGATGAAAGTGTTTGTGGTTTTTCTGGTATTATTTATTTTGCGATAAATTTCTGAAAGTGTTGTGGATGGCGCTGATCCTTTGGAGCAAACAGTGTCATAATGTTACACAAACATTCATGCTTGAAAGCATGGACACAATGTCCTCTCCACGAGATAACATTTGTTTTTTCAATGTTTTCAATTCCTTAAGAATAACCAATCGACATCCTTTCCAATTGTGTCTTGCTCCAAGTAGATCTGAGTTAGTATTTCCAGTATTTCATAGGGTTGTTTGGGTTTTTCATATTTACACTTACATACAGTTATGAAAACAAGATATTCGGCCCAATTAGGCTTGTGATTTTGTGTGTTGTCTAATCTAGACTGTATTTAACATTGTAAGGGTCTTCAACTCTGAGGCCCGATACACTATACTCCCTAGTGTCAGTGTGAAATTTAACTTTGTCTAATTGCCATCTGTGACCTCTTGTTCTGGTGGCAGAACTTGGAATAGCTTCCATAAAGCACTTAATTAATCCCTTAAAAGCATTTTAAACCCTCAGTCAAATCTGACCCGAATCTCATTTTGTTTTGATCAGTCTCATTTGATTTGAAATTGAAAATTTTTTGCGTATATCCCAGCATCCCAATTGCCTTTTTACTGACCTGGAATGATGTCTGGCTCCACATTGATTTGGGACAACTATTATACCTAAGTCTTTTTTATATTAGTGTAGTATCTTTCATAAAATAATCCTGTATTAAATTCATATTTCTGACATGTTGAAATTCAAATTTGGCATTGATAAACTTCCGTGATTTGATAAGATCCTTCTTAACATCAATCTTTGTATTCTACACTAAGGACACTTTGACATAACTTCATTAATATCTGCTGATTACAGTTTGACAAGTCTCTCTGGTAGTACCTTGTTAAATGCTTCTTGAAAGTCCAGTTATATAATACAGTAAGAACTGACACATATTGTAATTTCCTT
This sequence comes from Megalops atlanticus, assembly GCA_019176425.1. Classification (NCBI taxonomy): domain Eukaryota; kingdom Metazoa; phylum Chordata; class Actinopteri; order Elopiformes; family Megalopidae; genus Megalops; species Megalops atlanticus. The sequence goes on along the minus strand of CM032892.1, from coordinate 5,545,673 downwards.
GAATTATTAAGTACAGCCTTCCTGTACTAAACCATGTTGGCTATCCCTTATGATCTTTTATACCCCCTTTTCTAGTATATTGGTTTTTATTGTTTTAGTTCCAGTCACCAGGAATTTCTCCATATTCTAGAATTTGCAGGATGGTTTTTGTTAACAGTTTAGAAATAATCTATACTTCTATCCTTATGTACTTTTGGGTATATACTATCAGGGCCTGCTGACTTAAGTTTTGTCTACAGTTCTTGTTATTTTTTTCCAGTACTTCACTGTCCATTTACATTGTCTCCTAAATATTTTAATATCTACTAATATCTATTATATATTAATCTAATACTTATCTATTATCTGTAATGTTAACAGTTTTAATGCACGTAACCTCCCCTTTATATTGAAACAGGTCTAGACAACAACTGCCTCTAGAAGTAGATGTCACACACTGCATCAAGTAACATTTGCAATTTCCAAGGAATCCTTTTCAAATCCAAGGAATCCTTTGCAAGTCCACATCCTGACACATTTTCCTAGTTTAATTTCCCAGAGGAAATTAAAAGTCACTAATTACAAATGTCCTTCCTTCCAGACAGAAATTCTAAATATAGTCATAGAGCATATTGTTATAATTTGAACTTCATGCCAATAAGACGCCATATGTCATTTATCCTGTGGGAGAGGGGGTGGCTCAAAACGGCCCTCCCTCAAGCAAAATGACCCCTTGTGCGTCATTAAAAAAATGTAAGGCATTCCCTCTACCACAAATACTCAGTAACGTATTGTGACTCTGAAAGGTAGGAAATACTACTTACTGATGTTTAGGGAACAATTATTTGCCTCAGTTTTGACTTATATATAATATACATCATAGACATTCAGAGTTCAGCAAACTCTAATGGACACCATTTTTTTCCCCAAATGTCCCATTACAATTACCAGCATGCTACAGTTATGTAGTGATGATCCTTTAGCTATAGAATGTAGGTAACAGTCGTCTAATAACTTAATACATGAGGCATATGTGTAGGAAATGGTAGCAGCTGGCTCCAGTCCAGGTAGAAGTTGCCCATAAGTGCAAGGTTAGAGGGGTGACTTATAACAGGTGAGAAATGGAGGTTAAGTATAGTGTTCAAAATAAATATTCAAAACATGTTTTACATATAATTACTTCCACATATGGATATATTTGAGACATATAAACAAAAAAACAGACCCTCCGTTATGGCCAATATAAAAACACAAGACCCTCCCCACTTTTATGTCATAAAACAATTAATGGCAGGATATTCATAAATGTTGTAAATGCAGATTATGGTAAACTGTATTGTAAACAGGGACTACTCCTATCCTACTTCAGTTATCTTTTCACTTCTGCCAGGAGAACAGCTTGTATTGACTTCTCTCTAGCCAACACCCCTCAGCTTTGGTATGGGTTAACACAGAATTGTAAAGAAAGGTATTGGGAGAGTCCTAGATCATATCAAGCATTGGCATCAAAAGGTTAGGTTCTTGACTAACTGTTGATTCTTGATTAATTTGAAGTTGTGTTCCATGCAATGCCAAATACATCTGTTTCAGCAGCACTAATTTATGCTAAATACCATTTTAGTGCCCTGTAGTTATGCAGGTCAAACTGCATCACATATTTACTCTATGCTACTCATGATATTGGACTGAAGTCCAGCTATGTGAGGTGCAGAAGACATCCCCTCACAATACACTAAATTCACAATGTGACGCCTTTCCAGTGAAACTGCTGCAGCAAATGTGTTTATTATAAGACTCTTTTCATCTCAAAAATCGCAGCACCTATCCTGTCCACTTTGATTAATGGAAACGTGGCAGCCCTGAAAGAGGACTGTGCCAATAACTGTTATTGCCTCTGCTGGTATCATGCTGTGGGGGTGACGAAAGGGAAACAAGTCCACCTTCGATTTCCTCTGGATGGTGCCAGTCCTGACTCATTCTCTCCTGTAGGGAGAGTATCTTGAGCGATATTGTTCCTGTTACACCCCACAACTCAAACAAAAGGTCCAGGAAAGTGCTTCGGTCTTGCTCATCGGGTCTATTCTTGCCATGTGTCCTTCTTAGGATCCGGCACTCCTGAGCAAATGATTTAAGGTCAAAAGGTCACTTGGCACCACTTGTTTCCCTGGAGATGCTGTCACCACAGCTTCTAAGCTTTCTCTGACATTCTCTGGCTTTCTGTCACAGCATCTGACCACAGTGTCCATTTCATTTCTGCTAAAATTTTCTCTCTGGCCTCTTTCAGAACTATAGTGTTACTTTGTCCATTCACGTGCAGACACATCTTTTAACTCAGACACAACTTTGAATGAAGATACATCTTAATGTGCAGGTACAGTGAAAACAGTGAAAAATGTGCAGTTCCACAAAAATTTGAAATGCTAAATGAATTGACTGAGGTGTTTGCTGCATTACAATCTTCCCCTGTGCATTTCCTAATCCTTTCCATGCACAGAATCTTGTCAGCATGGGTTTCTAAAGGGAACAAAAAGTGCAAACAGGGAAGGTTGTGGCAGGAATTATAGGAACAGTTATCAAATATCATATTACCCTGGCAAAGCCTTTGCCTGAAACATGTTTGTTAGCAATAAAGATTGTTATGACACCCCTTTTTTGCTAAATCCAGACTGCAAATAGTTACTGCAAAGCTAAGGAACTGTTTGATGTTTATTGGGAAAGGCTGGGGGGCAGTTCGGTTTCCCAATGTGGATATAGTTAAATGTAAAATAAAAAATGTGATACATTTGTAGAAACAGTGACTTCACCTCAGTATGCCTTTCACTTTTTTCACATTTAACCCTTCCAGCTAGCAATAAAGTGTACTTAAATACTGATGCCATTACAATCTTGTGCATTACTTATTTGCTCATTTGTGATCCTGCATTGGAGAAATGGGCTTGTTTGATTCCTCAGCCAAAATAGCAAAAAGGAGGAATGGAGAAAGTTTACCAGCCCCATAAAATCCATTTATGCAGTGGTACAGGGAGGGTTTTGTATTTTTTATAGTTTGGGTGAGTGGCTGAACTTTTGTACTCCCCCTCCCCCCCACTTAAAATATTGCAATCTCAGACCAATGGATATGCTGAATACCTAGTTTTGGACTTTGAAAAAAGAAAATTAAAGAAGCATTAACTGGAGTGTCAGTTGCATTTTATAGTTTCTCATCTTATGTCGTCTGACAGCTGTGGGTTGACTAGACTGATGAGTTTCATCCATCAGGAATAGATAATACAATTGTATGGATGGAATTAATTATTTAATTAACAATCCTATATTGTTAATTTGCAGTTCACAGTTTGGATTGTTATTACAGTGAACAAACACACTAAACTTGAGCCTGTAAAATGTGTTTTCTGTGTGTGCACACCTCAAACAAGTCAAAACAACCAACCTATTGCCTCCTCAATACTGAGAGAAACAACAACAAAAAAATCTCACAGGTACAATCGCTTCCATGAACAAAGGGGCCATTCTACACTTTGGCACCTCATGGAACAGCAGTCTGAAAGGCAGAAGTTTGGTGGAAATCTAGCCAGTATAGATCTGGCTGATAGCCAAATCACCATTTCATTATAACTTCAAATAAGATAATGGCATACTGTGCCAGATGCTCTAATTTAGTCCCATTTCCCTTGTAATGACATCACATCCGTCTGACTGTGGGGTCATCAATCAAAGCACTTAGTCATTAACAGCCTCGCATTGCATCATCGGTAAGGCATGGAATGTGGTACAGTCAGTGGGTGTGCAGCTGAATCGAATTACAGCGTTCGGTTTCAGGGCATCAGAGACAGCATTTCAGTTTACAGCCTTCGACTGGTGGGATTGCTAAACCTGCAGTCAGATGGACGTGCTGTATTTATAGGGGGATCTGCATGGTAGACCTTGCCAGTAAGCAACTGGAGACAGCGACAGTGTGTGAGCAGCTGCACACATTTAGAGCAATATTTGTGGTAAGATTTTATAATTTGTAGTAGGTATATGATTCTTCGGTATCTGAAATTGGTCTTTCAACTTGATGATAGACAACCAGAACTAAAAGATCTGCCAGCTACCTTTTGTGTGTTGCATCAAACCAGCCCTAGTTGGCTGGCCAGGTGGTGTTGTCATGACCCCTTTGGTTCCATCTATTTTCTGCAGAGCTTACAAACCTTAAGATAGTAACATTATACCTCATCACTCGGGTGCATTGTGTGGCTTGTTGTGTGAAAAACAGCGGTTGGCTGCATGCAAGTGTATCAAAGGATTACATTTGCCTCTGCTCAGTGCTCGTGTGAGTGCAGCGGTCATTGCGGTTAGCCTAAGTGGCGTTTCCGAGCAGAGTCGCATAAATGGGAAAGAAAACATACAAAAAATACCCATCTGGCTGAACATAATGTTCTTTATGAGGCTGTCACTCTGGCAAGGTTAAGCAAGTATTAAATTTTTATATTCTTGCCTTTCAACATGGGTTTGGTGATGACAAAAATAAACAAAAAGTACTGTGTATGAATTGGAAAAAAAAAAGATTCGAGGGAGCATCTGAACTCATTGGAAAGACCACCATACATCAAATGCCCCCTCATAAAATTTCAAGAAGTATTACATAATTTTCATAACACAACAAATGTCAGTTGTTTTGGTACCTGCCAAATGCGAGAAGTTGTGAACAGTAAGTGGCAAAAGAATGTGACGCAAACTTAATTTCAGTACTCACAAAGCGAGAATCACATTGCAGCTCTTGCATGGCCACAACAGAACAGGACTTCTGTGTATTCTCCAGTGACCTGACAGTCGACAGAGAGGGAGCCATGCCTCTGAACAGGCCTTCCATGACATGCTGACTTACCAGGATCTAAATCGCTTCTCTTCTCTGGAATGTCCATGCCAGAATCGTGGGCTAATAGCATTACATGTTTATTTAAGTCAACAGCAGAAGCATCTTGTGACAGTCCTGTGGCCATTAATACACGTATTGCTTTCTCATCCAAAAAAAAGTCACGTTGGCATGTTAAAACATCTTACAACAGACAGAAACAAAGAAGAATTCAGAGATAACGTACTGACTGTTGTCATGCTTATGAATGCTATGCTTAAAAGGGTATCATTCGATTTAGTCGCAGACCAACAGACTAAATTGTGGCCTTGCAAGAAAAGTAGACACTAAATAGCACATGAAAAGGGTTATGTAAACTGAGAAAACCACACTGAATGCCAACAGCTCTAACATCTAACACCAGAGAAGATGACCTTAGATCACTTGAGTGGCAGGATTTATAATTAGATTCAGCTGGCTACAAAAAAAAAAAAAAAAAAAAAAGATATAAACACAAGGTTAGATATAAACACAAGATTAACTGTGAAACACCCTCTCTTGTCAGCAGACTAAATACATGAAGTAACTATGACTTGATTTTGGTGGTATTTGGTCTTCTGTAAACATTAAAATGAAAAACTCCATACCATTACAGAAAATTTGACTGATAAAAAGTTTTATATTTTAACACACAAATATCAACATGCAGACAAAAAATGTTTAAGACATTATATGTTTTGCATAGACATAAGAAAATGAGTATCTGAAAAATCACCAAGATGCACACATATTTCTGATTTAATCTAAGGACCTCTGGTATTATCATGGAGAAAAAAAAAAATTCACATTTACCTGTTTTGTCCCCCTGAATATCTGTCATGTAATCACTACCAAATCCATTTGGAGTAACAGAACTGCCATATTTTGAATTTTATCACTACTAGAAAATATTTCACAAATACCAGAGAATGCAGAAACAAAATAGACAGATAGCAACACTTTGAATTTTTGGTTTGAATTTAATCATCAATGTGTAGCCCCCATCTGAGAGAAGCATGTTGGCAATTTAATGCCACATGGACCAAATCTCATCTGAGGTAAAGAGGTGGAGAGTTTTCCCCCAGATAAACTTGAGTTAAACAGATGGCCAAACAGAGTGCCTGAGTGGAAAGTTTTCCCCAGGTCACTGGGGAAACCCCCTACTCTTTGTTTTAATTGCCACGGGATCTCTGATGATGTCAGTAAGTAGAGACGTTTGCTTTATGTCTTATCCAAGAGAAAAAGTAAAACTGGGCAAATTGTACGTCCTGTTTCCTCCGAACACTAACACACCCGCCCGCCCATGATCACATGCAGATACGCAAACACGCACAGAGAAACAGGCACACAGGGAGTACAGCAGCACATGGCCAGGTTTTTCCCTTCTTTAACACAGCGCTGTTCCAGGACACACACTGAGAGACTAAAACTCCTCTACGACCTACAACTATTCATTTCTCAGGAGACGCTCGTTTAGAAAAACATGCAGCATTGGGAACGTTTTTCACAAGATTAGTGTTGTTCACTTTTTGACCTTCAACATTACATGATCCCCATCTCTCTGCTGGCCAGCGTGAATCCCGACATTCTGATGTACATCTCATACTTTAAATTAAAATATAAACATTAAAACCGTCAGGGATGCAGGGTGAGGACTCACACGAGACCCCGAGGTGAATGGCGGAGTGACTTTATTAAAGACCATTTCAGTCCAAAAAAGCAAACAAGAGCAAGGCACGTGGACAGGCGAGGGTCAGCAACGGGCAGGCAGGCAGCGGGGCAACCAGAACAGAGCGGCAGGCAGAGACGAGATCTGAAGGCCAGGCATCACAAACTGGGCAGGCAGGTCCGGAGCAGGGCAGACGAGAAGCGGGGAGTGGCCTCTGGGAAGGGCAGAACCAGGGAGACCGGCAACAGGGAGCTGGGGCAGAAGGCAGCCGAAGCAGAACGGCAGGCTGGTTGAGCAGGCGGGAAGCAGGGTCTGGACAGGGGCAGAACCGGGCAGGCCGGCAACAGACCTTCAACATTAAGGAGACAGGAGCAGACCACCACAGACAGGGAAACCCCATCAGAACTCACTGCAGAACAGCGGGCAAATGGCAGGAGACAGAAGACCGTGAAAACTGGTAACAAATGGCAAGGATACTGAGACGAACTGATGTACATGAGGTGATGGGAAGCAGGTGTGCAGGCAGGCAGGTGGAGATGATCAGGTGGGAGGAATTGGAAAATAAAAACAAAAGCACATGGACAGGGGAAAACACAAACACACAGCCAGGGGGGCGGAGCACTGACAAAAACGTTGTCAAATTTATCTACATTAACAGCATGAAGACATAAACAGTGCTCTCATAAATGTGGAGTCTGTTAGATGATAGGAGCACCCCATTCCATCCACGCACACTTGTCCTCCAGTGACCTCAATCCAAGCAGCATTCTTTTTTACATGTCTTCAGATGATCTGCCACACCTGTCATGGCCGCATATAGATGTCTCTAATGTCGCTAAAATGCCTGCATGTAATTCTTATTCTACAAACGCTGTGGCTACCAATAGGGAAGAGGGAAATAAATGGAAAATGTTAACAGAGGCATAATTAATCCTGTCTATTCATGTGGTCCTTTCCGCCAGTTGTACACATTTACTCCACGTACAGTATATTATAACAAGTTATCTATAAGTGTACTGTATTTATGTATCTTTTCCTCAGCTGGTTTAGGCACAGGTTTCAAATGAGGAATTGCATGTCGAATCACAATTTGCAACAGTATAAATCACCGAAAAACACAATGTTGCAGTTTAAGGTTTATTTCAACATTGAGCTGCTCTTTTCAGTTAGGCTGTTCAAAGCTTGTTCCCTCTTGGTCATAAACCTTCTGAAGAGCCAGCATGCATGAACCTTCTGAAAAGGCCCCCCCTTGGCATGCATCTGCTGTGATCTGTCCACAGGCCTCCTTCATGGCCTGGAGAAGTGCTGCTTCTGTAAAATGTGGATTGTGGTCATAAATCATCCTGGACCAGGAAGAAAAAAATGGATATATATTTGGTTCAGGAAGGGAGAGTATGGTAGGAGAAAGACCACAGAGAATCTTGTCATATTCCCTCCATGCTGAGGACTTCCAGGGAAAATGAGTGGCTGCATGATGATCTATGACATTTTGTCCTCATTTCCTTAAGTAAAACTGAGAGCAATTTGACGGATACATTGGCATTCATGTGGGTTCCACTAACATCAAACTCCAGTGTTCTCTGGGAAAAACATGTGTAAATATGGGGATGGCAACTATTGCAACATCCAAGACAGGGTTTGGTGGTGCATCCACCTTACCAATGCAGGACCAAAAATTAGGCACTTCACGCGGTTTCCTAAAGAAATAACGAAATATCCTTGAGGTCTGGCTCATGTCAATTTACTTCTGTGCCATCTAACCTCATTTAAACATAGGGATTGGATGAAGTCTCATACTGCCACACAATAAAGGATCCTTATCTTCTCCTTAATATTCCAGCCTTACTATATCACTGCAAACCTTCTTGTCCTCCCTTTTGACATTATTACATTATTGTCATTTAGCAGACACTCTTATCCAGAGTGAGTTACAGAGGGTACAGCTTCTCATATCATCTGTTTATACAGCTGGATATTTACTGAGGTAATCGTGGGTTGTACCCTTGCCCAAGGGTACAGCAGCAGTGCCCCAGCAGGGAATTGAACTGGCAACCTTTTGGTTATGACTCCTTCTCCTTTACCACTATGCTACACTGCTTTTATGCTTCCCACCTTTGGTTTTTCTTCACATTCACCTAAAAGACACACATATTCATTCTAGCCAAAACTAAGCAACTTTCTATCCTTGGCCAAAAAGAGATGACCACAATCTTGGCTGTGTGGGGAATCTAGATAGAGATTGACAGTGTACTGTTATTTTATTTTGGGCTTATGGGAGGATCCTGCCCAGATGTATTTTCCCCAAAGTTTACAGATGCAAATGCAATTGTCAGTACTTCCGTGTGATGTCCTGCTTGTATTGTTTCTGTCTTCCTGTCCGTCAGTGTGGGTGTGCCTTTTGTTCATTTTTTTGTGTGCATGTGCTTTTGTTTTTGTTTTCAGCCCATCGTCCCACCTCCTGTCCCGTCTATCTGCCATGCTGCCACACCCACCACCTGAAGCCCATCTTGCGCACCTGTTCTCTGTTTACTCATCACCAGCCTGTGTATATATACCCCTCTATCTTCTCTGTTTCTCTGCCAGTTTGTCTCGGTGTATTTGTCTGTTTTGTTTCCTGCTTGCTCTGGTTTTTGACTTTCTGCCTTTTTTTTTGGATTTTGAACTTGCCTTGTGATTGTGGATTTTCTGCCTGCGGGTTTTCTGGTTCCGACTTGGACTCTTTTATTACTACGGTTTTGGATCAAAATAAACACCTTGTTTGTCATCCCGATCTGCGCCTGGGTCCTTCCACGTGAAAGCCTAACCACAACTGTACATAAGAAAAGTTAAATGTTAGAAATAACAACTTCATTGTTGCATACATCACACTTTCCATACGAACAACCACTGCAGTAGCAATGATGAAAAAAGTGTTTGTTATTGCCTTTGCATAACCACTGTTTTTTTTTCTATGGTGGATAAAATGGGGGAAATTGAAGTGCTCTTGAAAATAAAAAAAAAAAAAAAAACTCATGAGGTCCAAAAAGACAGCCAGAAATAAACAGCTACCACACTGACACTTCATCAACTTCATCCTCTCACTCTGTATTTCCCCAATAAAAATGTGGATTTACAAATGTGTTATTTACAATTCATATTGCAGAAGTATACCTTCTCCCAGGCGCTAGCATTTTCACAATCCAATCAGCTTTTAGATTGTCGTGTTGATTTTTTTTCACTTTGCTGTTTTCATTCACCATGTGAGGAGAAGCCGACGATTTATTTATTTTATCCTTTGTGTGTGTGTGTGTGTGTGTGTGTGCTGCCTCACTCTCTCTCTCTAGCCCAAATAAACACATATCTGAAGACTGATTTGCATCCTGCAGTTCTTTCTCTCCTGTCAGTCCCGGACAGGACACAATGCATGTCAGTGTAAAAAAACATGGACAATGTTCCTCACATTTAAGTATATCTGAATGTACAACTGTTTATGCAGCATTATCCCCGTGAATACTCAATTCCTATTTCATCATTCAAGCATTTTTTGGAAAAAACATAAAGATTCCGAGCCCGCGTTTAGAAACATAACCCCAGTTGTTACTTCTGAGGAAGGTGAAGGAATAGGGGACAGTCTGTGAAAACGGTTTCGAATGGATAATATTGACAGAATGACAAGGAGATATTTAAAGAGTTGAATGGCAACCCTGCTTGAATTTAATGAGGCACAGAATATCCAAAATTTCAACTAGGCGTGAAATACGACAAAGCCTAAAAAGTGTTAAAAATGAGTAAAAAGACATGCCCGGTCACTCACACCATACGTAGCATTTAAATAAAAAAAATTAACGTTACAAATTAACGTTATCATAAAGAATCAAACGCAAATGTAACACACGTACTTAAATGGATGATAAATATAATTTTACGTTCACTTCATTTGGATTCCATTCTTAGAGATTAACAAAAATGATTACTAAAATGACGTTTAAAAAATCCATTGCTGGCGGAGAAGAGTAAAACATGACGTGATTTTCATCTTGTTTTCATTTTAAAATCTCATATCTTGTGGTTAATCTCAAAAGGATGAAAGAAAAGTCATTAGGAGATGATGAAGTTCCTTCCTCGTCTTTGTACACGGAACGGCCCGCATATAAAGAGAGCGCGCACAGCCGTGACACTGCCAACTCTCAGCCTAACCAACCAGGCAGCATAACGTTACTTTTGAACATTTACGCAGAAGAATGAAGGATTTAATTGTACTTTTAACTGTCGCGATTCTGTCGCGAGTAAAGGGAGAAACAATGGATAGCGGTTTCTGTATTTCGAAGAAATGCTTCGCCACTTCTCGGAAGGCAGCGGATTTTCCGACGGCACTTAAAAGCTGTCAAGAACAAGAAGGACACTTAGTAACATTGCACTCTATATTATTAAATAATGCCGTAGCTGTTTTGTTAAGCAATAACACAGGGGACTTTTGGATTGGATTGAAGTTTAGCAGAAGTGAATGCAGCGATGTCACGACTGGATTGAGAGGGTATGAATGGATAACAGGACCAGGAGTTCACTCGGACTTTACCAACTGGAAAAGTAACGAGACCATCTGTGGTCCACGGTGCGTGTCGATTTCGAAGGACCTGAAGTGGAGCGAAAGATCATGTGGTGAGAAGATAGATGGTTTTCTGTGTGCGTACTCTTACGGCAGTATGTGTGAACCCCTGGTGCCAGAAGGAACCGACAAGACTATCTACTATCATACTCTCATGGGATTTCAAGGCGAAGGTTTCCGTTCGCTTCCTCCTGGAAGCATTGCGACGGCCAGTCCCTCTGGAATTAGGCACATTTGTGGAACCGAAAGTCAGTGGATCAGAGCTCCATGGAGCTGCGAGGTAGCGAAAGGTGGTTGCGAGCATAAATGTTTTCAGGGTGGACAGTGCAGTTGTCCGCTTGGAAAGGCACTTCAAATGAATAACGTCTCCTGTGCAAATGACCCATGTGCCAGTGCAGGATGTGAATATCGTTGTGCACCAAAGTATGACAGCCATGAATGCCTGTGCCCGCCTGGATTCGAGTTGAAGAAGGATGGAAAAAAATGCAGAAGCGTCAGTGATTGTCTCGATGCAAGACTATGTCAGAACCCGATGTGTGTCAACACTATAGGTAGTTTGGTGTGCACGTGTCCTGATGGTTTTCAAATGATTAATAACAATTGCGTCGACATAAACGAATGCTTCTCAGGGCCTTGCGAGCACGAGTGTGTTAACGTGCCTGGTAGCTACAACTGTTCGTGCCACAGCGGTTACATTCAGCGAAGCGATGACTTTCAAAGTGCGAACTCCATTGTCCGTTTGAAGAATGTCGTGCCGAGTGTGATATAAACAACCCCAATGAATGTATGTGTCCAGAAGGCTTCATAAAGGACGAACGCGATGAAATATACTGCGTCGATATTGACGAATGTGTCTCGAATCAATGTGAACAGGAGTGCGAAAACACATATGGAAGTTATGTGTGCTCCTGTAATGAGGGATATGAACTGATTGATGGATATGATTGCAGGCCGTATGACACAACAACCTTCTTTACCGATTTCGTGACCCCAACTTCGAGTTATCCAACTCCTGCTGTGACGCCAGGGGCTCTTCTCGGAATCATAGTATGTATTGTATTCATGATTCTAATCCTGGTGTTCCTTGTGCACCAAATCTTGAAGCGTCGCCCGCAATGGAATGTTGCAAGCTGGCATAAAAACCGAGGTGAAGACATGCAAGTCTTGCAACAAGTGACGACGGAGGAGTATACGAAGAAATCTTCGATTCTGAACGGAGATTTTAAACAAGAATCTTAAACACACTGTTATCTCCTGTTCTCATATTTCCAGCGTTTGTTTACAAATGTTTAATAGGGAAAATACATTTGCACTTTTAATAATGGCAATTAATGAAGGATGTTCCTGTTTATATCTTAATGTGACGTATGTATGTATGACGTGTATCAATAATACACAAACATATGTATATGTATGTATACTGACTATTGCTAATCGTGCTGTATTCTTCGATGCAACGTTAACACTGTCAAAGGCCATCTCGGTAATGTCATTTTTTCAGTGTTTTAGAAACCTTCGACATGGCGGGATAACTAAGAAATATGGTCCGATAACACACTGGATATTGTCAGACGAGCTCTAGAACTATACAGTTACAGTAACATATTCGTTGATAGTAATAGTTTTTTAATGTAATTGCTTCCATTTAACAATATAGTTTATTTTATAGTATAGTTTATGTTATTGTATATTTAGTATTATAACTTATGATTATTTGCCGCATCAAAATGCGTTCATTGGTGACTTATTGTCACCCGTTTCAGACCAGCTTTAGGGGCAAAGCAGTGTGCCTCTGAAGTTTCTATGCAGGCATTGAATTTAATCTATATATGCTTTGCAAATATGAACCAAAAACTGCTGCAACAGTTGCCGTGGCGTAAAGTTGATTTAATTTTTATTTTTATATTGTGATGGCTAAATATGGAGTAGGTTGTAACCCTCACTGTTCCTAGTGATGTGTCAGATAATGTAAATGTCTTGTAATAAATTCCTCGGTTTTCTAGAGATTTAGTAGAATCACCAGAAACCTTTATATTGACAGCATATAAAATGCAGTAGTCATGACACTGTATCACAAATGTCTAATAAGTCTCATTTGACTGCAGCTAAAACCCTGATCCTAGGGGCACGTCCCTCTGCACAATTTTATTCCAGCTGCTATAAATTTGCCAAGATGAGGTGTTAATTTAGTATTGATTTTTATTCATCACCATGTAACAGATCATCTTGCCAAGTTACATCTGATATGAGATAAATATGTTGTTGGCTGTTGGTGTTTGCTGGACAAAGTTTGTTTCTGCCCCTGAGTTATTTTGTGAGTTCTTGCTATACCCTAAAACTGATTGAACAATTGACTGGTCTTTTTCAGTTGACTTCAGCCCTAATGATAATTTGTTAAAAGGGCACCAATAAACTCAAATGAATTTAAGGAAAACCTTTGTGTATGTCTTTCTGCTATCACAATCACCTTTGCAACTATACATTTCTTTTAGTAACAGCTAAAAGCAGATACTGTCAAGCGATGACAAACCTAGATGAGTAATCAGTTAACAGCTGAATCAGACCTAATTAGCTAACTGAGAGGTCTGTTGGAACAAGAAAAGAAACTGTTCTAACATAATCTGCTATGTAAAGTCCACTGTATGGACCCAGGAAGAGTGTTGAGAAACACTGACTTGAAAAACAATAAGACTTAAAACATTACATTATTGCCATCTAGCAGGCGCTCTTTTCCAGAGCAATTTACATAGATCACAACTTTTACATTTATACAGGTGGATTTTCCCTGAGGCAATTCTGGGTTAGGTTCCTTGCTGAAGGGTATAACAGCAGTGCCTCAGCAGGGAATCAAACCAGCAACGTTTCTGTTACGAGCCCTGCTCCTTGCTACATTGCTGCCTAAAATCCCAACACCAAGATGGCCCATGGTGAAGGTATATCAATCTAAATACAAATACATGCCATGCACATTACACACCACACACACTCCATACATACACATTTAGACACGCAACATATAGACACCAATGTACAAAGCACACATACCTGCACACACACTGATATCTACATGGTAACAATCGTGTGAGGTGAAATCTGTGTAGGCCATGGGTTCCCAGAATGCTTCTATACTGCACCTTGTGTAAGGCTTCAATCACAAATGTCTAATAAGTCTCATGTGACTCACAGTTACCACTCCTGAAACTTAGTAACGAATTCCTAGTAATGAATTGTGTAGTTGAAGGTTGGGTTTAAAACAGTCGATTCCTGATAACTGGATAACTGGGACTTTCATCATTTTTCCGCCCAGATAAATTTGAGGATAAACAGATGGTCAACCTGAGAGTCGCTGATTGGAAAATTTGTCCCGGGTCACTGGGGAAACCCCCTACTCTTTGTTTTAATCGTCACAGGATCTCTGACGATGTCAGTAAGTAGAGATGTTTGCTTTACGTCTTATCCAAGAGAAAAAGTAAAATTGGGCAAATTGTACGACCTGTTTCCTCCAAACACTTACACACCTGCTCGCCCATGATCACATGCAGATATGCAAACACGCACACGCACAAACATGCACAGAGAAACAGGCACACTCAGACACACAGGGAGTACAGCAGCACATGGCCAGGTTTTTCCCTTCTTTAACACAGCGCTGTTCCAGGACACACACTGAGAGACTAAAACTCCTCTACGACCTACAACTATTCATTTCTTGGCAGACACTTATTTAGAAAAACATGGAGCATTGCGAACAGCATTACCCAATGGCCTCTATTAACAAGATTAGTGTTGTTCACTTTTTGACCTTCAACTTTACATGATCTGCATCTGTCTGCTAGTCAACAGGAATCCTGACATTCTGATGTACATGTCTCATACTTTAAATTAAAATATAAACATTACATTATTAGCATTTAGCAGAGGTTCTTATCCAGAGCAACTTATATTGGTTAATTTTTTTTTTTACATGTTACCCATTTATATAGCTGGTAATTTACTGAGGCAATTGTGGGTTAAGTACCTTGCCCAAGGGTACAATAACAGTGCCTCAGCAGGGAATCAAACCAGCAACATTTCTGTTACAAGCCCTGCTCCTTGCTACATTGCTGCCTAAAACTCCAACACCAAGATGGCCCATGGTGAAGGTATTTCAATCTAAATACAAATACATGCCATGCACATTACACACCACACACACTCCATACATACACATTTAGACACGCAACATATAGACACCGATGCACAAAGCACACATACCTGCACACACACTGATATCTACATGGTAACAATCATGTGAGGTGAAATCTGTGTAGGCTATGGGTTCCCAGAATGCTTCTATACTGCATCTTGTGTAAGGCTTCAATCACAAATGTCTAATAAGTCTCATTTGACTCACAGTTACCACTCCTGAAGCTTAGTAACGAATTCCTACTAACGAATTGTGTAATTGAAGGTTGGGTTTAAAACAGTTGATTCCTGATAACTGGATAACTGGGATTTTCATCATTTTTCCGCCCAGATAAATTTGAGGATAAACAGACGGTCAACCTGAGAGCCGCTGATTGGAAAATTTGTCCCGGGTCCCTGGGGAAACCCCCTACTCTTTGTTTTAATCGCCACAGGATCTCTGACGATGTCAGTAAGTAGAGACGTTTGCTTTACGTCTTATCCAAGAGAAAAAGTAAAATTGGGCAAATTGTACGTCCTGTTTCCTCCGAACACTAACACACCCGCTCACCCACGATCACATGCAGATACGCAAACACGCACACGCACAAACACGCACAGAGAAACAGGCACACTCAGACACACAGGGAGTACAGCAGCACATGGCCAGGTTTTTCCCTTCTTTAACACAGCGCTGTTCCAGGACACACACTGAGAGACTAAAACTCCTCTACGACCTACAACTATTCATTTCTTGGCAGACACTTATTTAGAAAAACATGGAGCATTGCGAACAGCATTACCCAATGGCCTCTATTAACAAGATTAGTGTTGTTCACTTTTTGACCTTCAACTTTACATGATCTGCATCTGTCTGCTAGTCAACAGGAATCCTGACATTCTGATGTACATGTCTCATACTTTAAATTAAAATATAAACATTACATTATTAGCATTTAGCAGAGGTTCTTATCCAGAGCAACTTATATTGGTTAATTTTTTTTTTACATGTTACCCATTTATATAGCTGGTAATTTACTGAGGCAATTGTAGGTTAAGTACCTTGCCCAAGGGTACAACAACAGTGCCTCAGCAGGGAATCAAACCAGCAACCCTTTGTTTACGAGTCTTGTTCCTTACCACTGTGCTACATTGCTCCATTAAAGCATTGTGAAACTAATCTATATTAACAACATAAACAGTGCTCTCATAAATGTGTAATCTGTCAGATGATATGAACACCCTCTCCAGTCTCCTCCGGTGACCTCAATCCAAGCAGCATTTTTTTTTTTTTGACACATCTGCCACACCTGTAATGGACACATCTAATGTCTCTACATTAAGTTTTGCATTACTGGCATTCAGCAGACAATTTTACAATTTTATCCATTTATACAGCTGGATTTTAACTCTTTACCCCCTATGCTACACTGCCGCCACCATGCCTATAAAATGCCTGCATATAAGTCTTACTCTACAAATGTTGTGGCTACCAAACCTGCATTTCAGGAATTTTTGAAAAGTCTAGATATGTAAAAAAAAACAAGCAGTGCTGTGGAATGGGTTAAAGCCTTTTATTATACTGCAAGTATCATAGCACTCTTTCCTGTCTCTGTTGGGTAAAAAAGCTCAAAAGCACCACGGACAAAAAAATAAACCCTTACCATGTGTTTGGTAAGAGGCAACAAGCATTTGTATATTTTCTCATGTGCTCTTCTCCTTTTTAAAGTTTCTTTCAAGATTGAGCGGTTCAGTTAGGCTGTTCAAAGCTTGTTCCCTCTTGGTCATAAACCTTCTGAAGAGCCAGCATGCCTGGTAGTACCCGCCTTTGGCATGCATCTGCTGTGATCTGGCCACAGGCCTCCTTCATGGCCTGGAGAAGTGCTGCTTCTGTAAAATGTGGATTGTGGTCATAAATCATCCTGGACCAGGAAGAAAACGATGCATATATATTGAGTTCAGGAAGGGAGAGTATGGTAGGAGAAAGAAATGGTAGGAATATGACAACATATGAGAATCTTGTCATATTCCCTCCAAGCTGAGGACTTCCAGGGAAAATGAGTGGCTGCATGATGATCTATGACATTTTGTCCTCATTTCCTTGTTTGTTTGCCTATTTAAGTAAAACTGAGAGCAATTTGACAGATACATTTGCATTCATGTGGGTTCCACTAACATCAAACTCCAGTGTTCTCTGGGAAAAACATGTGTAAATATGGGGATGGCAACTATTGCAACATCCAAGACAGGGTTTGGTGGTGCATACTCCTTACCAATGCAGGACCAAGGATTAGGCACTTCATGCGGTTTCCTAAAGAAATAACGAAATATCCTTGAGGTCTGACTCATGTCAATTTACTTCTGTGCCATCTAACCTCATTTAAACATAGGGATTGGATGAAGTCTCATACTGCCACACAATAAAGGATCCTTATCTTCTCCTTAATATTCCAGCCTTACTATATCACTGCAAATCTTCTTGTCCTCCCTTTTGACATTATTACATTATTGTCATTTAGCAGACACTCTTATCCAGAGTGAGTTACAGAGGGTACAGCTTCTCATATCATCTATTTATACAGCTGGATATTTACTGAGGTAATCGTGGGTTGTACCCTTGCCCAAGGGTACAGCAGCAGTGCCCCAGCAGGGAATTGAACTGGCAACCTTTTGGTTACGACTCCTTCTCCTTTACCACTATGCTACACTGCTTTTATGCTTCCCACCTTTGGTTTTTCTTCACATTCACCTAAAAGACACACATATTCATTCTAGCCAAAACTAAGCAACTTTCTATCCTTGGCCAAAAAGAGATGACCACAATCTTGGCTGTGTGGGGAATCTAGATAGAGATTGACAGTGTACTGTTATTTTATTTTGGGCTTATGGAAGGATCCTCCCAGATGTATTTTCCCCAAAGTTTATGAACGCAAATGCAATTGTACACAAGAAATGTTTTGTATTAAATAATGTTAATCATATGTTACCAAAAAGAACTTCACTGCCGCATGTGTCACCCTTTCCATACAAACAACCACTGCAGCAGTGATTTCCTTAAGTGTTTGTTATTGCCTTTGCATAGCCACTGTTTTTTTTTTCCTATGGTGGATAAAATAGGGGAAATTGAAGTGCCCTTGAAAGTAAAAAAAATACTCATGAGGTCCAAAAACACAGCTGGAAATAAACAGCTACCGCACTGACACTTCATCCCCCCCTCTATGTTGCCCAAGTGTATTTCCTTAATAAAAACAAAATGTGTTATTCACAAATCATATTGCAGAAGTATACCTTCTGTTTTCATTCACCGTGTGAGGAGAAGCCGAAGAGTATTTACTTCTTTTATCCTTTGAGTGTGTGTGTGTGCTGCCTCACTCTCTCTCTAGCCCAAATAAACACATATCTGAAGACTGTGATTTGCATCCTGCAGTCCTCTCTCTCCGGTCAGTCTCGGACAGGACACAATGCATGTCAGCGTAAAAAACGTTCCTCACGTTTAAGTATATCTGAACAACTGTTCAACTGTTTATGCTGCATTATCCCCGTGAATACTCAATTCCTATTTCATCATTCAAGCATTTTTGGAAAAACATAAAGATTTCCAGCCCGCGTTTAGAAACATAACCCCAGTTGTTACTTTTGAGGAAGGTGAAGGAATAGGGGACAGTCTGTGAAAACGGTTTCGAATGGATAATATTGACAGAATGACAAGGAGATATTTAAAGAGTTGAATGGCAACCCTGCTTGAATTTAATGAGGTACAGAATATCCAAAATTTCAACTAGGCGTGAAATACGACAAAGCCTAAAAAGTGTGAAAAATGAGTAAAAAGACGCGCCCGGTCACTCACACCACACGTAGCATTTAAATAAAAACGTTTAAAGTATAAATATTGCAAATTAACGTTATCATATATATCATATATAATCAAAGGCAAATGCAACCCTTACACAGTACCTAAATGGATGATTATTATGATTATTATTTTACGTTCACTTCATCTGTGGCCCAGTCTTGAAACGGAGACTAGCAAAAAAATGATTACTAAAATGACGTGAAAAAACATGATTCATTTTTGGCGGAGAAGGAGAGGAAAACAACGTTATTTTCACCTTTTTTTATTTTAAAACCTCATATGTATTGTGCTCAGTCTCGAAGGAGGAAGATCTCATACGTATTGTGGTCAATCTCAAAAGGAGGAAAGAAAGTCATTGGGAGAGGATGAAGCAACTACACAGCCAAAGAGGAAGTTCCTTCCTCTGGCATTAGACACGGGACGGCCCGTCTATAAAGACAGCAAACAGCCGCGGCACTGCCACCTTTCAGCCTTACCAACCAGGCAACATAACGTTACTTTTGAACATTTACGCAGAAGAATGAAGGATTTAATTGTGCTTTTAACTGTCGCGATTCTGTCGCGAGTAAAGGGAGAAACAATGGATAGCGGTTTCTGTATTTCGAAGTATTGCTTCGCCGCTTCACGGAAGATTGAGAATTTTCCGACGGCACTAAAAAGATGTCAAGAAAAAGAAGGAAACTTAGTAACATTGCACTCTATGTTATCAAACGAGGCCGTAGCTGTTTTGCTAAGCAATAATACAGGAGACTTTTGGATTGGATTGAAGTTTAGCAGAAGTGAATGCAGCGATATCACGACTGGATTGAGAGGGTACGAGTGGATAACGGGAGTTCACTCGAATTTTACCAACTGGAAAAGTAACGAGACCGTCTGTGAACCACGGTGCGTGTCGATTTCGAAGGACCTGAGGTGGAGCGAAAGATCGTGTGGTGATAAGATAGGTTTTCTGTGTGCGTACTCTTACGGCAGTATGTGTGAACCCCTGGTGCCAGAAGGAACCGACAAGACTATCTACCATCATACTCTTTTGGGATTTCAAGGCGAAGGTTTCCGTTCGCTTCCTCCTGGAATCATTGCGACGGCCAGTCCCTCTGGAATTAAGCACATTTGTTTACCCGAAAATCAGTGGATCAGAGCTCCATGGAGCTGCGAGGTAGCGAAAGGTGGTTGCGAGCATGAATGTTTTCAGGGTGGACAGTGCAGTTGTCCGCCTGGAAAGGCACTTCAAATGAATAACGTCTCCTGTGCAAATGTATCAAATGACCCATGTGCCAGTGCAGGATGTGACCATTATTGCTTACCAAAGTATGACAGCTATGAATGTCTGTGCAAGCCTGGATTCGAGCTGACGAAGGATGGAAAAACATGCACAGACATCGATGATTGTCTCGATGCAAGAATATGTCAGAACCTGAAATGTGTTAACACTATAGGTAGTTTTGAATGCAAATGCCATGATGGTTTTCAAATGGTTAATAACAATTGCGTCGACATAGACGAATGCTCCTCAATGCCTTGCGAGCACGAGTGTATAAACGTGCCTGGTAGCTACAACTGTTCGTGCTTCAGTGGTTACATTCAGCGAAGCGATGACTTTCGAAAGTGCGAACTCCATTGTCCGTTTGAAGAATGTCGTGCCGAGTGTGATATAAACAACCCCAATGACTGTATGTGTCCAGAAGGCTTCATAAAGGACGAACGAGATGAAATATACTGCGTCGATATTAACGAATGTGACATGTATTTTTGTGAGCAGGGGTGTGAAAACACATATGGAAGTTATGTGTGCTCCTGTAATGAGGGATATGAACTGATTGATGGATATGATTGCAGGCCGTATGACACAACAACCTTCTTTACCGATTTCGTGACCCCAACTTCGAGTTATCCAACTCCTGCTGTGACGCCAGGGGCTCTTCTCGGAATCATAGTATGTATTGTATTCATGATTCTAATCCTGGTGTTCCTTGTGCACCAAATCTTGAAGCGTCGCCCGCAATGGAATGCTGCAAGCGGGCATAAAAACCGAGGTGAAGACATGCAAGACTTGCAACAAGTGACGACGGAGAAGTATACGAAGAATTCTTCGTTTCTGAACAGAGATTTAAAACAAGACACTTAAACACACTATTATCTCTTGTTTATATATTTACAGTGTTTGTTTACATAGGGAAAATACATTTGCACTTTTAATAATGACATTTAATGAAGGATGTTCCTGCAAGACTGTTGGGATGAAAACAATTGTTTGTATCTTAATATGACGGTGTATGTTATTGTCAGGTTGCAATACAACACAAAACATATGTATATGTATGTATAATGACTATTGCTAATCGTGCTGTAAATTTCAATGCAGTGTCAACGCTGTCAAAACTCCTATCAGTAATTTCATGCTTTCAGTGTTTTAGAAACCTTCGACATGGCGGGAAAACCAAGAAATATGGTCCGGTAACACGCTGGATATTGTCAGATGAGCTCTAGAACCATATGATTACAGTAACATAGTCGTTACTTTTGATATAAATAATTTACGTCGTAGTTTACGTTATAGTATATTTAGTATTTGTAACTAATGATTATTTGCAGTATCACAAGAAATGCGTTTATTGGTGCCTTATTGTCATCTGTTGTCAAAATAACTTTAGGGGCAAAGTAGTCTACCTCTGAAGTTTCTATGCGGGCAGTGAAATGTGATTATATATATATATATATATATATATATATATATATATATATATATATATATATAACCCCCCTGTTCCTAGTGATGTGTCAAATAATGCAAATGTCTTGTTATGAATTCCTAGTTTTTCTAGAGTTTCTGTAGGATCACCAGAAACCTTTGTATTGACAGCATATAAAATGCAGTAGTCGTGGCACCACTGTATCACAAATGTCTAATAAGTCTCATTTGACTGCAGCTAAAATCGTGATCCTAGGGGCACCTCCCTTCTGCACAATTTTATTCCAGCTGCTATAAATTTGCCAGGATCAAAGGAGGTGTTAAATTAGTATTGACTCTTATTTATCACCTCTTAACAGATCATCTTGCCAAGTTACATCTGATATGAGATAAATATGTTGTTGGAGCATATTTTGGTGTTTGTTGGACAAAGTTTGTTTCTGCCCCTGAGTTATTTTGTGAGTTCTTGCTATACCCTATAACTGATCGAACAACTAACTGGTTTCATTCAGTTGATCTCAGCTTTAATACTGATTTGTTAAAAGGGCACCAATGAGCTCAAATGAATTTAAGGAAAACCTTTGCGTATGTCTTTCTGTTATCACAATAATCATTACAACTATTGTTACTAACAGCTGAATCAGACCTAATTAGCTAATTGAGAGGTCTGTTGGAACAAAAAAGAAACAGTTCTTCTAACACAATCAGTTATGTAAAGTCCACTGTATGGACCCAGGAACAGTGTTGAGAAACACTGACTTGAAAAACAATAAGACTTAAAACATTACATTATTGCCTTCTAGCAGATGCTCTTTTCCAGAGTGAATTACATAGGTTTCAATTTTTACATGCTATACATTCACACAACTGGATTTTTACTGAGGCAATTCTGGATTAAGAACCTTGCCAAATCTTGCAGTGCCCCATTGGGGGACTCAAACCAGCAACCTTGCCGTTATGAGCCCTGCTCCTTACCGCTATGCTACACCACTGCCTAAAACCCCAACACTAAGGTGATCCATGGTGAAGCTATTTCAATTTAGATGCATATACATGTCATAAACATTACACAACACACACTTTATACAGACACACCCATCCGTGCAATATATACACACAAATGCACAAAGCACACATACTTGCACACACACTGATATCTACATGGTAACAAGCCTTGTGTAAGGCTTCAATACTCCACACAGTTGCTGCTGCTGAAGCCTAGTAACCAATTCTGTTGTGTAATTGAGGGTTGGGTTTAAAACAGTTGATTCCTGATGACTGGATAACCGGAACTTGCATCTGTAGAAGAGCTGAGTTAGCTAGTGTCATAGCTGGTAGTCTGTTCGTGGATAGCATGACTTGTGCGATGAGAACAGAGGTTAACATTTCACACATGGAGGGTGCAGATGTCTTTCATGTTCAAGTTCATTACACATCACGTCGCTGCAGCACCATTTCTTGTTGTTTTCATAGGAACGCTTGCAAAGTTTTGCCTGTTTCGAAACACTGTCTCGAGGCTGAACACAAAGACAAATACAGCTGTTGCGTTCGACCATCCCTCATCATTGCTCTTGTGGGGCGAGGCAAGAAACAGTCCTCATTTTGTCAGATAGGTCTCAGATGAGTTAAGCGATTATGTCCAATTGACCAAGTAAATACTCACAGTGCAAGCAAGGCACACACTCCCAGTAGTGGACAGTTTAACTGGCACTCTGGTTGTAGTGGTGAGAGAGCCAGGCTGGAAAGCAGAAGCTTGAGGTTTCGATTGATAAACACAGCGCAGATGTTGTAACCTTAAGCAAAACAACTAAACCTTAACTGCTTTAGTAAGTATGCACCTGTATAAATGGGTAAAATGTAAAAATGTGAGCTATGCCAGTTGCCTTCGATAAGATTGCCTGATAAGCAAACATACGGTATTAGACCGTGCACTTTATTTGCCAAAGAAAACAACTGATGTGTGTTTAGACATGACACAAAGCAAGACCAACATAAAAATTGAAGACACTCCACTGCTCTAAAAAAGTGCATCTCCCCCAATTAATAATATACAGTTCCTTTGGATACATGAGGTCCATGATACAACTACTGCACCTGAAATTCCTCTGGTTGGCTAGGGTTAAATATGACATTGAAATAACCATGAACTGTATGTGAGACAAGATGATGTATGTCAATTTACGTAAGCTATAGAACTTTCTCAGAAACGTTTTTTTTTTACTGTTATTCCACATACAAATTATACTAATAAACATATGTATGCTATATGTATACTTTTCCAAAAGTCACATGCATGCATTTGGGCAACTGGTTCTTAGTTCATGAATGCATCCATGTGGTATATCTCAGATGCCATGTCAAATTGTTGAGAGTGAAAACTTTCATTTTTTTATCTCTCATTTTCACTGATGAAGTGCAATTCTAGATGAGCAGAAAAATAAGGGAAATATCTTGGCTGTAAATTAAAGCAGTCTCCACTTGTTTTTCTTTCAATAAACATCTCATTCATGAATAGCATAATTCATGAAAAACCTGAACTGTCTGTGATGCATTTTAACTTCTCTCCATGGTCTCCATGATGTTTGTAGTCAGTGTAACATTCTTGACAGCAATTGCTCTCCTAATTTGTTGGAATAGCGATAGCGACATTTACCACATAACCACCACTTTGGATTTTGCATTCTGTTCTCCAGCTCAAAGTATGTTAGCACCTTCTTCATCAGCAGGGTAGTCCAGATGGCTGTCTCTGCCTAACATGCTATTTTTAATCTTTTGCATAACAACTGGTGCACAAGTATAGCCATGAACATTCCCTCTCATCTTTACTGCCAAACTAGCATTCAGATTGTCCTTGCTGATTTTCCAGACAGTGTGGCTGGCCCCAAAACTCCAATTATCTGAAGACTGACGCAATTGAGTTCGCTTTGCGGGAGCAACTAACCAACGACATACCCGAATAGGGGCACAAAGCTACTTGCCAGCGAGTGTCTTTGAATTCTGGGAGCTGTGGAGTTTTGTAGGGCCTTTAACAGTGAGGCCTGCATCATCTTGTGATCAATAAACCGCAAAACATTCAACAAAACCTTTCAAGCAAAGTCATCTAGACAGGTATCATGGGCTTCTATGACACCTCCGTAACTGTAAGTCATGAAATGATGCAGAGCATTTATCCAGTATCTTCAGCCTAGTTCCTAGCAGTTTGGAATGCCCCCATATTATATAAAATATATATACCTTACCTTAAAGTATTTTTGCAAGCCATATACAGTATATGACCCTCACCAGTTCTCACATTTTACTGAATTACAAATGATATGATGAAATTCCATTCTGCGTGATATTTTATTGAAAACCACTGAAACTCAAAATGAATTAAGGTGTCATTAGTTTATATCATAAAATTTGTGTTTGCATAAGTATTCAACCCCCACAAGTTATTATTTGGTAGAACCACCTTTTGCTGCAATAACAACAAAGTCTTTAAGTCTTTTGGGGCAAGTGTCTACCAGCTTTGCACATTGTTTGGAAGTGATGTTTGCCTGGTCTTCTTGGCAGAATATATATACATTCCACTCCACCCCAAGCAGAACTCTTCAGGGTATAATTTCCAATAAATAAAATCTTAAAAGGGGAGTTATGCCTGAAAGATGATTTAGTTTTAGTTTTTGTAGACTGTACTGCCTCTAGGTATATGACCTTTTTGAAGCTCTTTCACAACCAGTATTGATGTGAAATGTTGAGTAACCATTATTCATCTTCCTAAGCAGACCCTCAGTCAGTTCACCATACCATAGAATTACAGCACATTAATCTAAGACAGGATGAGACCTGATCCTATACAGGGAAAAAATAGGTTAACAGTGTCCTCTAGTGGGAAACAGTGAAAACATCAATGGGCTCCATAAAACAACTTGTCTTCAGTCAACTCCTATAGTGGCTTTTAAGCAGGAATTACATTTACCACTTTTTGACAGGTTTAAAATTGCATTAAAAGGATTGTGCAACTATATTGTTTGCCAAGTACATACAAAGGATCAAATGCAATTTCAGACAAGCTGTCATTTGCAAGTCTTGTCACAAATTTTACATACCTGTCCAGTATAACTGAGATATAGGATACATAGATTGAAATAAAAAGCAGCAATTACAGGACTACAAATGAAAATACATTTTCTGCAGATAATGCAAAAGGAAAAATCTTAAACAAAAAAATCCTACTTATCTGCCTATGTCATTAAAACCAACAGTTTGTGAGATCTGTTTGAGATAAGTAATTATGAATTATCTAAAAATTGTAACAATGTGTGTCCTAACAGAAATACCTGGATGTTAAATTAAACACATTCTAATCAAGCAACTGCTGGTTGGTGGAAACAAAATGGGCTATAAAGTCTTCATGGGACCATGCACAAACAGCTCCAAACATAGCTTTATACATTTATTAATCCTTAACAGAGAATATGATTAAGTTTACCACAGGCAGAGCATTAGTGTGTTAATTGAAACACTGCAAGACAACAAAAATAAATTAATGCTAAGGGATAAATCTCCCCCCAAAATAATAAATCAGCTAAATGGACTGATAATGTGAAGGAAACTTTAACTATACTGTTTAACTCTTTTTAGAAATACTTCAGAACAACAATACATTACACTATGGCAATTCTGTAAATGCAATGTGTTATTTTCATGCAAAAAGGATAGAGTAGACTGTGTGCGTGCACTGGATATCAAAATCAAATGCCAAGAAATGTGACACGGTGAGTGTCTATAGTTTACATGACCGATCATGATGGTCCACTCGCAGGTCAAGAATAGAGAGACAGATGAACTTAAATGCTCCCCATCACAAAAATTTGGGGGCTGTTTTGCTAAGGCATGGCCCAGCTGGCTGCCTATAGATGGAGAATCCCACAAACATGCATATGAGCCCTCCTGAGACACCAGGCTCCCCTGTCTGTAAACCAGTTCAACATCAAAGGACATATCAGGAGACTTAAGGAGCAAATTATATAGTTATTATTCCTTAAACTGTGTAGCATTGTTTTGTGATTAGTATTATGTTTGTCCAAGCTTGAATACATTGGCCAGGGTTCATAGATATTCTATGACAAAGAAGAACACCGAATCATCTAAAAACAATACAGAAAATACTGGAATCAATGAGGCAATATATCAATTCATATGAAATGTTGCATCATACTTAATGTTTATTGGGCAATGCAACAATGATGCAACCTTTGCTTGCTTCAGTGAATCACGTTTGTTAAAAGGTTGTATTTTGTACATGCAAAATATGATATAAACAGTTACAAAACATGGATTATATATGTATATATCTTTATAAAATCACCTCCAACATTAACATCCTTGATGAAGATGAGCAAAAAAAGCTGCATAAAATTACAAGAAATGAGCTGTATTTCATGCTAAAAACCATATTCTTTTCCTTTAACACCACTGCACACAGAAAAAAGGTGAACAAGTATTTTTCTCATAGATGTCAAAATGTGATTTCTATAAATAAAATCAAACAAAATTGACTCTACATTCATATGAAATTATACTTTTTTAGGTGCAACTCAGTCTTAAGGAACTTCCTATTTCACTCTGGTATAAACAAGAGGTAGCACGCATGTAAAATCCATTTGTCATGCATCACTATAGGGAAAGGCAAAGAACTCTAATGAAAAGAGACAGATGGCTTTTGACCTTCATAAATTAGGCAATAGGTACAAAAAATAAATTAAACCTAAATATATCAATTCCCATTAGGGGAATAAGTAAGAAGTTCAAAACCACTGGAACGGTGGTAAAGTTGCATGGTAAAGTGTATCTTGCCCCCACACACAGTGAGGAAGATTGTTTGGGAGGCAAAGAAAAATCCAAGTGCCACAGCTGAAGAATTACAGAACATTACATTGTCATTAGCAGATACTCTTATCCAGAGTGGCTTACATATGTTACAGTTTTACATGTTATCCATTTATACAGCTGGACATTTACTGAGACAATTCTGGGTTAGGGTGCCTTGCCCAGGGGTGCAGCGGAGGTGCTCCAGTGGGGAACTGTACCAGCAACCTTTTGGTTAAGCTGCCCCTTACCACTATGCCACACTGCACCCCCACTTGGTTACAGCTTGGGGTCACCAAGTCTCCAAAGCTACAAACAGACACCACCTCCATACCAACAGGCTATTTGGAAAGGTTGCTGGCCTTTGTTGAGAGCAAGCAATAAACGGAAGCACCTGCAGTTTGCGAAAACAGCATTGGCACTTGGACTGGAACTCTGTGCTATGGTTTTTTGAAACAAAATAGAGCTCTTTGGCCATAAAAAGAGCATTTGATGTTATTTGGCTGTTTTGCGTCCACTGGTCCTGGGGTCCTCTTTAAGGTCAACAGCATTATGAACTCTACCAGGTACAAAGACATTTTAACCAGGAGGCTAAAACTTGGCTCCAACTGTATGCTGCACAAGACAATAGCACCAAGCACACACCAAAATCCACAAATGCTTACATGACCACAGAGTCAACATGTTGCAATGGCCATCTCTGGACTTGAACCCCACTGGAAACCTGTGTTTTCAACTAAAGAGGGCAGTCTGTAAACACAGACCAAAGGGTAAAGGAACTCAAACGATCCGAACGGTCTAAGGCCCCCACCAATGTGTTCCCTAATCTCATAAAACATTTGAGAAAAATGTTCAGTGCTATTATCCTTGCAAGGGGAAGCTTCACCAACTACTGAAATCAGTGGGGAAAATAACTGTGACACTTAAAGTAAATTTATAATTTGAGCAATTTGTAATTTTGGTTGATTCCATCGGATCATTAATAGACCAGGATATATTCCACCTGTTTAAAAATTACAATATACTTCATTACTGCTATTTATTTGATACAGGCTTTTATGCTGTTTAAAAATATAGGTGACACGGCTTATTTGCCACCTGAATTAATCCCAATACTTGTTCTCCCAAATGTAATAGACAGAACTGTGTAAATGCAGCGTGCATTGACCAGGTACCAGGTGTGTAGATATTAGGCAGTGGTACATCCTGGAATACCGCCAAAGTTGTTGGGAAATTTCCAGTAGAGTGAGTCTTCTCAGCTGTACGGGCAGGTGTACCAGATCAGACATACCCCTGACATATTGTGTCCACAGTCCACTGGGACAGCAGCCAACCCAATACTTCAGGATTATAACAAACGCAGCCCTGCGTTTTGGGGGAATGCTGTGGGGTAAATGCAAAATAGTGTGCCCTATAAATTTGATATGTGTCACAGCAATGTTAGTTTGCTTGTTTAGCATAGTGGAGTGGGAGATCAGGGTTCAGTTAAAATCAGGCCTCCCTCAGAAACCCTGGCTCACTACAGAAACACACACATGTGCCATATATAACACTGTACATACCTTTTGGTTTT
The DNA here is from genome assembly GCA_019176425.1 of Megalops atlanticus. Taxonomy (NCBI): domain Eukaryota; kingdom Metazoa; phylum Chordata; class Actinopteri; order Elopiformes; family Megalopidae; genus Megalops; species Megalops atlanticus. The sequence continues at coordinate 5,516,435 of CM032892.1, read as the reverse complement.
TTTGTGCTAAAATATTGCACCCAGAGCATTCACAACCACTCCCTATGCTTTTTGACCCCCACCCACCCTCCCCCACATTCATCCTGCAAAGTGCTGGCACAATGAAAATTGCAAACCGGAACAAGCTGCTTTTTTTTTTGCTGATGGTGCCGATATGAATACTTTAGGGTAGCGCAGTGTACTTCTGCCATCTGAACAGTTAAAACGAGTTCATGCACTGCATTACACCCTGTTACGTTTTTCACCCCGTTAAGATATTTCTGTATCTTACCTGCCCCCTAGTGGCAACAGGGCCACTCAGCACCAGGAAATTACCAATATGTTGACAGTGAGAGGAAAGATGACAGCAGTTCTGAGACACCCCAAAAAGTGACAGACAACATTGGATAGGACAGGAGCAGCTCAGTCTCGCAGGTAATATTCTGGTCCATGATTCATCTCCAAGTTGGGGGCAGGGGCGTCATGCAAACCAAATTTTTGGGTGGGCACCATTTTCAGCCATGTTCAAAACCACACACAAGACATAAAAAATACACATACGCATACGCATATATTAATGCGTATGTCTATGCATTTCTGTGTGTTAATATTAATATTCTTGAAACTTTACGTAACATAATAATTATTAATACATTTTTACAAAGTATTGGGTGGGCACGTGCCCACCTAAATTGATTGGCACAACGCCACTGGTTGGGGGTCAACAAAATGCTCGAGAGGTTACTGGAGAAGGAGAGGGAAATTACTGGAATGAACATGCAACCGAGGGCTCGTTCATACAATCAATTTACTAATACCCTTTGACGACGACCACCCACACTGAGAGGAGTATCACTGCCCTCCCTATTCCCCTGTGTACAATCAGTGGGCAGCTGCACAGAAAATTTAAAAGCAAGGAGGCAGTGGAGCTTGGGTGTGCTTGACCACAGCATACTTTATCAGTTATGCCCAACACTCTTTTGGGCCTCAGGTTGAAATCACTGCCCAATTCACTGCTTGACAGCTCAGTAGATATTACAATGTGATGTCGCTGGGGAGGTGGATCACATATCAGGGCCCTGGCAGGCACGGAGCAGGAGCAGCTGTTGCTGATGGTTTGGCTTTACTATTAAAGGTCACGCTGTGGTCACGCAGTAATCAAGTTGCCTCTTCTGGGGAGCACTGCAATGAAAAAATTGGCTGGAAGTAAACCCTTGAATGTGACCAAAGCTAGTCATTTGAGAGCATGGTGTAGATAACTTGAGAAATACACCACTGAATCATTGCTGTATCCTGTGGTTACATACTGCATTTAAACAGCAGTTACATTTAGTTATTTAACTTGTCCTCAAATCGATTTTTGAGTCTTAGGTACAGAAGGGGAGGTTTTGCCGGAGTGCTTCCTGCTTATGTGTAGCAGCTTGTTTTCACAAAATATGCTTTAGGGAAGTTTGAGTAGCCAGACACAGCATTAAATAGTAAGTGCATTCTGCAGCATTTTAAGTATAGCAGGCAGGTCTGTGTAGTTGACCTGCCTCCAGGTGGCATTTTACATATGAGTAAGCTGGCTAATGCTTCTCCCAAAACAGAACAGAAGGGACAAACTTAAAATTAAAATAAAGACAGAAAGCAAAGAAACCCAGCCTTTTGTGACAAGGAACAGAGTGAACCCACAAGTGGAAAGACACAAGAGATCGGGTTCAAAGAAAATAAAGTTAACTTTACTGGAGGCACAAACCAGACTAATGAAGATGAAGAAGAAGGGAACGGGTTTAAATGACAGAGAGCACAGGTGTAAACAATAACCAATCAACCCAGGTGAAAGATATTAACTAAATGAGACACAGAGAACAGAGAAGTTATGTGGCCATCTGGTGGCCAAGCAGGGAAGCAGCAGCTACATTCCTGACAGCCTTGGACACTGAGAGATAGGCCTGTGGTTGGCACAGTTACTTCACATTTTTAAATTAGCGCAACTGATTATCGGACAAAGTTAAACTTGTATTGAGTTGGGCAAATGCAAGTAATGGCTAAAGAGGGCTTTGTCCGTTGTATTTTCAGATGCAACTATTCTTACAAGGACATGCTAAAGTGACACCAACCACTGTTCTTTTAGTTATATTTGTTTCTCAGTGCTGTAGATGTTGTTTACCCCCTATCAACATATTGGTTGTAAAGGGCTTTTCATAATTAAAATAGTCTTTAGTAGCAGGTTTGAAATCACTTCCCAACATTTATCTATTCTCTGTCTACCTGTTTGGAAAAACATGCATTGTTGTTGGCCTTTTATGATGTTTTATTGTGAAATACTTAAGGTGTGTTCTTTTCGTGCATGCTGAAAGTACGCTGTGATTCACAGTTTTAGTTACTGTATTTAAGTCTTACTCTTACTCATATCAGTGTAGTCATCCCCTCTGTGCCTACTACAGCCACGAGACATCGTCACAAAAATATTAATAAGGCTTTCCAGTATGAAACAATCTCAAAAGACAATTAAGGAAAAAAAAACTGAGATGAACGTAAATAGTTTAATGATGGGAACAGGACATTCAGACCATCTGAGAGTCTGAGTCTGTTAGTTTACCTAAACTGTAAGGGCCCAACTTTAACTGTGCAAAACATGGCACAGACTGGAAACACATGCCATGGTTTTCTGATAATCCCAAATCAGCACATTTATCAAAGTGCCAGCTGCAATGGGTTTCTCATTCATATCTGTCATACCTGTGTATACATGGATAAAACTAGTAAGATATATGTATTTGAATCGTTCTGGATAAGGGCATCTGCTAAATGACAATAATGTAAAGTAATGCAATGGAATGTATCTCCATTATTCTTTTCCCGGTAAAGGAGGGTGATAAATGGTGAACAAGAATATTGGGAGTGGTTCAGAGCATTTGGGGTCTAGTGGCATTTTGACATAGGTGCAATGCACAGTTCCGTCTTGGTTTGTGCCTAGGTGAAGGAAGTGCGGATTAAGTTCTAATCCAAAAATCTGAATTACCAGAGCTATACTCCAGGGCAATGGAGGCCTCTCCTGCTCTTTTCTCATAATGTACACCCTACCCCAATCTTAACATTGTTGGCTAAAGTGCTCTCATTAGCGCATGCTAATCAAGCACTCTGCTTAGTCTCTGTCCTTTACCTGCTTCCCCACTCCTGCAAAGTGAGTCATGAGTTACACACCCTCTGCATGTCAGGCTGTTCAAGTGCCTCATCACCATGGAGCCAATTCGGCAAACAACCTAATTGTTTTTTTTTGTTTTGTTTTGTACTTTTGCTTCGGTGAATGTGTTTGCGGACATCCTGTCTCTAACCAGCTGGGCTGGGACGGCATAGTGGTTCGCTCAATTACACGTGCTGCTACCTCGAAGGCTCTTTTCAGGAAAGCAACACTTGATTTCATTTGCACTAGGCTGTTATCTGGACTGGTATCTAGGCAACTTTCTGTGCAAACTTCACACCCGCGCCAGTATCACACCGAGCCCTTCCTTCATCTCCCTCCTTTCATTCATGTCCATCAACTGGTACCGTGCTATCTGCAACCCGCTGATATACAAGTCGTCACAATGTCATCCTTATCATGCTTATCGCAAGGTGGCTTGTCCCCGCCATCTTATCTGCTTATGGGATGATTGTCTTTGATCTCGATGTAAAAGACAGCGACGATTTCTCTGAAGCAAATGTGAGATGTCTCAGAGGCTGCCCAGTGTCCTTCAGCTGAGCCTCATTGGTAGTTGCCTGGTTGTTTTCATTTTTTAATTAGTTTTTTTCATTCAGATTTTCAGTTTTCCATGCCGTGGATTTACCCGATTTGCCTGATAATATATGGGTGCACCAGGGGATGGGTTAGGGCCACAAGGCCTGCTTTCTCACTACTTCTGAAACAAGCGGACTGGAAATATTACACATCAGAATAGCTGATATGCTGCTTAGTCTCTCTCTTTAAGACTTATTGAACACAAGTGTTTAAAGCAAGTCTTATGTCACCACTAAAGAGAGTGGGCCAGCTGCTAATGCGTCCAAATGATTTTCTGCACACAGTGTGCACACAGTCAAAATGATGAACATGTTGGGATTCACCAATTTGTTCTCAGTTGCAATTTTTTCCTACATATGCACAAACTACTCCAGACCACCCGCACCACATACGCAAACACACAGATTTGATCAAGATTTTTTTTTTTTGGCATTCCAATACAAATTTTGCAAGTATCAAATTTATTACGTGAACAAAATTATAATTGTGGTCATAGGATCCTCTTGTTTCTATTCATCTGATGGTGAAAAAGTGCCTTGTTCCATGGCCACCTTGTGAAGTAGCACAGCGGGCCAACGTGATCATCTGCATCTTCTCTGCTGTGTCCAAACACACCCATCGGCCTTTTAGCACACTGATCACCGTACTCCATCAATGGGCGAGTGTATGTATGTAGTTTTATGCAACCTTCTGTGGTGTTTACAGGTTTACCAGCAGTGCCGTCAGCCAGGGTCTTAGCACACAACTATGTGTCAAAGAGAATAGCACTGATGAAGGTCTCTTTGACCAAAATGTTTTCCAATTTGCGCTTTGCTCTCTGCAGTTGGGCACTTGTGTTTATCTTATTTCTTTTGATGGGACTTTTTAGTCCCAGATTATAATGATGTGTGGGTTTACTTTTGTGTCTTAGCCTGTGTCCTTAAACGGACACATCCATGGTAAGTGCTGAGTTCAGTGTTTGCTTATAGGTGCAGACATTACATTGCATTACATTACATGCATTTAGCAGACGCTCCTATCCAGAGTGACTTCCAGCACAATACACCTGTAAAGAGCGAGTGGTCTGGAGCAGTTCTAAAATTTGTTCATGGCTAAGAACAAATTTCACTTGAATAGTGAATCTGACCCATTGTTTTTTGCGGGGCTCCTCACTGCTTCAGCTGTTACGGTGCTTCTTTGTCTTAACATTTCCACAATGTGAGTTTTTTTTTTCCTTTCCTGCTTTCCAGTACAAGGAGAGCAGCTGTTCTGTGAAGAAATTCACAGAGATGCCTTAGAAATGTGAGTTACTGTACAAGAACATTTTTAACAATCGGTAGTAAACATTGAAACAGCTCTTGCCTCCTAATCTTCTCCTAACCAGTACTTCCCATTTTTAATAAAACCTCTGAATATCTGTGGCATTGGGTCTGACCTTTAAACATCATCTATGAGCTTTTTTCATTTGATTTTCACTTCATTTCATCAACTCATAATTACTGCAGTTGCTTCATCAACCCCCCAAACACCCCATGACTATGCTGAGAATATTTCCCTAGCCCACTCCCCAAAAGGTTTATTGTTGAGCACGCTATTACATCATTTAGCATGATTTTGTGTACTCACACCTTTGATTATCTTTGATGCCTGGAGAGCCGGGTGATCATTAAAGTCAAACTTTTCATGAAGGTGCTAACAGGGCCCCCTGGTTCACACATTAACCCACCAACCACATCGACGAAGCAGCGCCTGTATCTGGGTGTCTGCAGGGCTGTCTCTGCAGATTAATTACGCAGATCCAGTTGACATTAACACGGGCAACTGTGTTGCCAAACAGTTGTGTTTGGCTTCCATAAAGGGGCACAATGGGAATCAAGAATTGCATGAAAACTGAATAGTTCATACCCCTGCAATCAGTCTGCCTGCTGAATGAAAGGTTGCATCATACCACTGGTTTAGGTAATGTAAGGATGATGCAAAACCTCTGATTGCTTCACTGACCCATAGGTCTTCTATTGCTTGTATTGTGCATAGACATAACAAAAGGAGACATATGTGAGCGTTGTGAGATATATGGAATCTGCAGAATAAAGTAATATATGCTAACTTGTGTATGTGTCTATGCATTTATTTATTCTTTGGGTTTTTTCATATGTATATTTTAGCATTTTATTATTATTTATTTTGTTGTTTTTATTTTCGTGTTCAGCTTCTTTTCTGCTTTATGTACACACAATCACACTGAGAATAGTATGCCCTGCTTATTAAGAAATTCAATAAACCTTTCATAAGTAGAAACAACACTGCAAGGCCTTGCAAAAGTGGAGGCCTATCTATCCTACAGTGTGTTCATTTTCATTCTTTCCATAGGTAAATATAATTAATGAATTTCCTTTTTCATCAGTGCTTATATAATCAGTTTCACAAAGCATTTTGATTCAGTCAGGCTTTTAATAATGAATATTCCTTTGTGTGTACATGCATACCCACGTTTGTACCTGAATACTGACAGCTTACTGCATGAACATTCATGGTAATAACTAAAATATAAAAAGGAAGGGCACACTCTCATTAGGCTAATACTAAGAGGTTACTGGGCACAGCTATTCAGCGATAAGACACATCTCTCTCTCTGTATTTGCAGTGTAACATCAGAAGGCACATGCATGAACATCACATGGCATTCCACGCAATAATGTATAGCCATTTTATCCCTTGTCTGTCTTTCCCAATTACTGGCTGTACATGAGCACAGCACACACACCAAAGCACCTTACACTCACAGTGAAATTCACAGCACCTTGGTGATAAAAATATGCACTAATAGGTGCATATTTTTATATGAATATAAAAAAATTAATCTGAATTAAAAATGAATATGAATCTGAAGTCATACTCCTTTCTCAAGAGTGAAATAGATTTAAAAAAAAAATATTTATAGGTCTTGAGCACTATTTGGACTGGAGAGGCTGTTCCTGTTGTGAGACAACACCGTGTCCTAAATAATAGATGTGTCTGTGATCCAGCGTGTCTGAATACATGAGTACAGAGCAGGGCTTGCTTCCGGCCTACCTGTAATTTATTTACTTCAATGAATAAGATTACAGACATATTACTGTACATCAATACTAATTAAATAAATAAAATAAACATGCAAATGCAGTATAAATAAACATACTTAACTAATTTGATTAAAAAAAAATTGGGAAAGTTGAAGCAGGGCCACAAATTAGGCTGCCACAACAAATCATGTCACTTTTTTTTTAAATGGAACCATGTGCTTTAGTTCCAGAAAAAGAGTACTCAGGTCAGTGGGGTTGGGTTGCTGAGGACTGAGTTGTCTAATTTAACAGTCTCGTGTCTGTCCATCATCTGCCTCTTTGCCTGGAACTCAGGCATTACAAAAGTGGACTAGGCCCTACAGTGTACCCACTGGGGAGCTTTGCAACTGTGCTTCATGCCACGGAAATCAAGATAAGCTGTAAAACAAAGGGTTATGCAGGCCTAGATGCAACTGTCAATACAAAGGCTGAATTCTGCACATGGTATGTGTATCTCAAGGCCCTTTTAATTAGTGTTATCAGGTACAAACACTAAATTCTTAACTTAACATACTGTATTTTGTTTTTGTAATGTATGTCTAAAACAAGAAGACAGACAGGATGGAAAGGATAGCCGCTTGAGTATAATTAAGGCTTACCTCATACCTTGAAGGACTAATGACCAGTCCTGGGGTTTGCTGACCAATGGGAAAGGCCATAGCTCCAGACGTCCCATCGGGGACGAGTTAGAGTACACTGTGAGGGCTAACTGAAATCAGGACTTTGCTTTGTTGGACCATGAGCACATAACAGAGCCAGCTACAGCCCTGCTGGACAATAACGCCAGACATCTGACTTAGGTAAGGTTCGAGAGAAATAACATTGTCCTTTTATACAAGATTTTCTAGTGTATGTATGAATGGACATTTTTTTATGTTTAGAATGGCTGAAGCCATATGACAATAGCAATATTTATATAATGAGTATGTCTAAGAGATCAGGCATTTATGTAGATAAAATATTTATTTTAAAGAAGAAGGTCAATGTAAGTGTAGCGATGCTTTCATTGTATTAGTTTATATCCCTGTGTTTTATGTCCCCATATTTTATGTATGTTGTATTGTCTGCATTTGTATTTGTCTTTTTTTGTAAAATTGGGCTGCAATTGTATGAAATGTGCTGTATAGATGTTTATTATTATTATTATTCATGTATGTAAGTTATATTAATTCATTATATTATTTTGTAGAAAGAAGGTATCCATTGGTATCCTTCAAAACTATAAACAAACTTTCCACTAACTTTATGGTACCTATGTGTTTTATAAATGCAAAGTTTAGTTTAAACTGTTGTTATTTTGAACTCAAGAAAATGAAGATTTTGCACAGTCCAAAACAGATGTTTGTGGAATATTACCATATGTATGTCACCTTACAGCAAAATGAGTCATTTTATTTTCTCAATTGTAGATTTAAAAAGTTTCTGCTTTAACCGGGAGGAATCAGAGATGAACGGCAGCCAAACTGGATAAACAGACACAACATGAGAATGAATTTCAGTCAGACCGGGATGATTGAAAATCAACACTTCTGTTACGAATCTGTGAATAGATCTTGCCCAAGGTCCATCATTCCAACGGCAATACGGGCTCCACTGTACGTTTTCTTCGTGGCCATTATTGCTCTCACTGTATTTGGAAATCTTCTGGTCATCATCTCCATCGCTCACTTCAAACAGCTTCACACGCCAACCAACTACCTCGTCCTCTCTCTGGCCGTGGCTGACCTCCTCTTGGGGGCGATCATCATGCCCCCTAGCATGGTGCGCTCACTGGAATCCTGCTGGTATTTTGGAGATTTGTTCTGCAAGATCCACTCCAGCACGGATGTCATGCTTTGCACTGCGTCCATTTTGAATCTGTCTTTCATCTCAATTGATCGATATTACGCTGTTTGCCAACCCCTCCATTACCACACCAAGATCACCACCAGTGTCATAATGATCATGGTTCTGGTTTGCTGGAGCGTGTCTGCCTTTGTTGGTTTTGGGATGATATTTATGGAGCTGAACATTTTGGGCATTGAGGAGTTTTATTATGATGCTGTTGCTTGTGTAGGAGGCTGTATTCTCTTCCAGACTGAAGCATCAAGTTCAGTGTCATCTGTTCTCTCTTTTTACATCCCGGGGTTCATAATGCTTGTCATCTATCAGAAAATCTTCCAGATTGCACAGAGGCAAGTCCGATCCATTAACAGCATTGCCTGTCAGAATACACACTCTGAAACCAGACAAAGCAACATGGAGCGAAAGGCCACAAAGACTCTTGCGATCGTTATGGGGGTATTCCTGTCATGTTGGACCCCCTTCTTCGTGTGCAATATCATCGATCCAGTCATTAATTATTCCATTCCACCTGTATTGTTTGATACACTTGTGTGGATCGGCTATTTCAATTCAACATTTAATCCTATTGTTTATGCTTTCTTTTACAGCTGGTTTAGGAAAGCATTCAGAATGATTATTTTAGGTAAAATATTTCAAGCTCATTCCTCGAGAAAAAAATTTTCTGGAGATTGAAATGTACTTGTTTAAAGGTTTTACTTTGATCAATGTATAGTTACAGATAGTAATCAGAATATTACTTAAATAGTTTATTCTCAGGACAGTGTAAATAGTTCTCTCTAACTAGGTCAGTTTTCTTGAAAGACAATACACTAGTCCATTATATAATACTAATAACATTTCTCTTGTTGCTCATGAAGCTGTGAGGTTAATTATTTCAAGGTGTGGATGTAAATATTGTTTGCCAGTTTTGATAATTACAATATCATTTGATTCTAAACCTTTCATATTTTAGCAATGGCAGTACAACAGAGTCTACAAGTTGCATAGAAAATGACTGAAATGTTTCAATTCTACATTGTCTGGAAAATCTCTTGGATGGCAGGAAAATTTCAAACAATTGTCTTCAAAGCTGAAATAGATGCATTTTATGAATTGCCAATTGTCTACTTCACTAATTAAATCTTTTGGAACAATGTGTATTAAGAACATGCTTTACATTGGTCTAAACCACTCAGTACACCCACGGGAGAAGAGAGCAGTGCACCCATTCATGGGATTAAAAAGGCTTTGTGTGATGCAATCTGATTTAAGTATGTGGGTAAGATTCCTTGTAGCTAGACACAATTACTCTATCTTCACTGGGCTGTCCGTTACCCAGATTGGACAGACACGTTCAGTCAGCTGTTTGATTAAAAAATCTACTGGAATCAGATTTTTTAATATACATGGTATAACACATAAAAAATTAAAGTAACTGTATTTTCATTTATAAATGTGTTAACTTTAATGTGAATGACATTCAGTCAGCCCACACCCATTTTTAAAATGTTGTAATGGACACGCCACCCTGGACAGGTTTGGATAATCAGCTGGTCTTAAATTAGTCTGTATCTTGACCAGTGGAGACCAGGCATATCTCTAAACAGAGATGTTCAAGAAGTGGTTAAAACATCTTTAAAACATTATTTAACCATAGCATCTAGGTATTTACATATACATCACTTTATGGTTTTAAAAAATAAAAGCTGATTCAACTGAGTTACTTGTGTAAAGTTTTTTCCCCCACATGAGCTAGCTAATCTAGCATCAGTAATGGTAAATTAGCCTACTCAGCTAGTTCACTGATTGCTCTCCTGCCAATCATCACTCTTCAACAAGGTAAAATAGGACCCCTGTTGGCTAAAATGTGAGCAAGTTAACATTGGCATATTATTAGTATCACTTTTATAGAAAGTCCTTTTACATGACATTACATTATTGTCATTTAGCAGACGCTCCTATCCAGAGCAACTTACATTGGCTACAATTTTTACATGGTATACATTTATACAACTGATTAACATCTGATTGTATCCTCCAGCATCCACATCACCTTCAGTAAGCTGGCTATGATTACAAATTTGTGTAATATTATTATTTTAGCCAGCAAACTTGGTTAGCTAGTATATCTAATTAATGTTAGTATTAAGCATTTTGCTGCACAAATTATGTTTCAATGCAGTGTACATTTTGAGGAAATGCTGCAAGAGTCTGTGGCAAGGGTAATATTCTAGTCAGATTGCTCAGATGAGTCTGGTTTCTCCAAAATGCTCTATGAATTTACATACAGAAGTCCTGATTAAGATCCCCAGGGATCACAGCATTGTCCATACAACTTATACAAATAAAGTAAAAAACTACTTGGAAATTTTTGTGTGCTGACTATATTTTTTGTTTTCACTCTCCAACAAAAATAAATAAATAAATAAATAAATAAAGGGAGCAACTGTCAGCAGGTGAAGATGATTGCTCAGCAGGTAGGTAATTAACAAACAATGATTTAAAAACTGGGGTTAAAAGTTACCCTCATATTCAGTTTGAGTCCACTGTTTCATGAGGTTCCAGAGTGGCTCAATCAGTTAAGGCACTTGTTCTAAGCCCTGCTGCCAAGATATGGGAGGTTCAAGACTGGGTTGTGTCAACCATGATGAGAAGGAGTCCGCTTCAGTGGAACCTAATTGGAATCATTTCACTGAGGTTTGGGTGGGTTATGTTGACTGGGGTCCTCTTGTTGATCTTGGCACTCATTCTGTCTGTAAGAAAGGGCCTTGCAAATTTGCCTAAATGAATGAAGTCTGTTTGGAGATGTGGGCGCCAAAGGAGAGCCTGGAAATTGAGGAGACTTTAATTAAGTGAGCTGGCAGTGTTGTAAGAGTAGGAAAAGGAAAAGCCTGGAGCTCCTGTGGGCAGAGGGAATTAGGCAAGGTGTCATGGGAGAGTATGACTTTTTTGTACCACTAGCATTCTCTATATAAGAGAGGCATCTCCACTGTTGCTGGCCATTTCCACAAGACATCAGACTGAAGTCTGGGAAAGCCTTAATATTTCTCAGAGTACTGCCGCTGAATATCTTAAATTGCACTGATTCTTATCTAAATGGAAATCAAACTATTTAAAAACAAAACAAAAGGTAAGAGCATGTTGTTTTAAGTAATCTAAATTTGATTAGTATTTGACAGGTAATGTTAGACCTTAGCATCATTAATGCACCATAATACATTTATCCACAAATAGAATGTGTATCCATAGCATTTCAAAATGTACTGCTGAGATTGTGTACACGCATGTGTCAGTTCATTTATATTATTTTCAGGTTGCCTCTTTTCTCCCCAATAGGTGTATGAATCAAAAACCATTTTACCTGACAGCATACGATGATGAATTTCAACCATTCAGGGATTCCTGAAAATGTACACTTCTGTTACGAGTCCTTGAATAGGTCTTGCCAAAAGACCTTTTATCCAACAACAATCCGAGTCCTGCTATACGTCTTCTTTACTGTTGTCATTTTTCTCACTGTATGTGGAAATCTTCTCGTTATCATCGCCATCACTCACTTCAAACAGCTTCACACGCCAACCAACTACCTCGTCCTCTCCCTGGCTGTGGCTGACCTCCTGGTGGGGGCGATCGTGATGCCCCCCAGCCTGGTGCGCTCTCTCGAAACCTGCTGGTATTTTGGAAGCTTCTTCTGTAAAATCCACTCCAGTACAGATGTAACACTGTGCAACGTCTCTATTTTCAGCCTGTCTTTCATTTCCATTGATCGATATTATGCTGTTTGCCAACCCCTCCATTACCACACTAAAATTACCACCACCGTCATCATCGTTATGATTATGATCAGCTGGAACCTGTCCGCCATCATTGGATTTGGGATGATATTTATGGAGCTGAATATGAGGGGCATGGAAGATTTTTACTACAAATACATTGATTGCGTGGGAGGCTGTTTTATTTTCCAGACCGAGGTTGTAAATACTGTAGCTTCAGTTCTCTCTTTTTATGTGCCAGGAATCATTATGCTCACAATCTACCATAAAATCTTCCGAATTGCACAGAAGCAAGCTCACTCTATTAACACCATTGCCTGTCAGGATGTGCGCTCTGAAGCCAGAGCAAGCCACATGGAGCGAAAAGCCACAAAGACCCTTGCAATTGTTATGGGGGTTTTTCTATCATGCTGGATCCCCTTTTTTGTGTGTACCCTGTTTGATCCAGTCATTAATAATTCTGCTCCACCTGTGCTGTATGAGATAGTCACATGGTTTGCTTATTTAAATTCAACATTTAATCCTATTGTTTATGCTTTCTTTTATAGCTGGTACAGGAGAGCTTTCAAAATGATCATTGCTGGGAAAATATTTCAGCATGACTCCTCAAACACAAAATTATGAAATGGCTGATTTTTTTTTTTTTTTTGGGGCAATCTGTTACATCTCATGTTGAAACTTTAAAAATATGACTTGTAAAAAGTGATATGTCACCAGTATGAATTGTGATGCACAAGTGAATTTCAGCTTACCCCTACAATGATAATTCAATCACATTTAATCACATTTGTAGTCATTGCAGTAGAGCAAAAGGCAAGAATGTGTTTGAAATATTTAGGGGCACATGCTTACATGTGTAACATAACCTGATGGAAATACTGTATAATCAGTGTTTTTATTGATGCATAAAAGTACATACTAGGAGATTACCAACAACTTCTTCCCTTCACAGTTAATGGCACAGGCAAAATGCCCATGGGCAGATTTTTATTTTTTGTGCACTATAATTTTTTTCCTCTACATTGAACGCTTATCAAATACATGCTTTGTGTTAAATACTTTCATTCCTTCATGTGTATGCTATTTTTGAATGCTTTGGGGGGTATTTATGTCAATTAAATGGTAAAATGTAGAATAATAGAATAGAACGCTAAATGAATTATTTCGCATAAACTTGGGAAAGTGTAAATTGGGTTGAGAACTATTGTCATGTCATCTTTTAAATTAAATCATTTTTATGCTCATACAGTCTCCATCACCTGATAGTTGGTGTAATGAGCATATAGATGTTATTTTTGATCATATGAAAAAAGGGACACCTAAGGAACAGGATGTAACACTATCAGGATTACTCCCACCTGTTGAGTGTATGTATGAAGTATAGTGTGAAATGATACAAAAGTCCCCATCATTCTATACCCTAGAAAGCACATTTTGCAAAGTTCAAGGTCTTTACTGTAGGGGGCCATACATGTATCTGCATGATTGGTAGAAGTTGCTATTCAGTGTGCTGTAGTGTTTTGTGTGGTTCTGGCTCATCTGAGAGATTTTTTGACCATTCTTACAGTAACAAAAAATTTTCCTGGTCCATCAGGTATTTTGGTTTTCCTTTGTTAACCTGTTTTTTGAGTTTGACGCCCATATTTGTTTTAATGGAGGTCTAGATTTTGAAATAGTCACTAGTAAGAAACCAACAGCAACATGTGAAATGGCCCACTTATCATAAAAGGGGGCGGATGTTAATTTCTGCAAATAATTTTCAGGTGGTTCAATTATGGCAGACTGCCAAGAAGAGCCTGACCGATCTGAAACAAGCAGTTTTAGCATACTCCGTAATGGTACCGACAAATTTCAAAACTCATTTTCCAGGTCATCACGGGGTCTGTGCTTTATGACGCCATGGAAATCAAAGCATTGACATCACTCACCAGTTCAATAAATAAATGAGGTAGGCTATGAGTCGAAAACACAATAGAGAATTCAAACTGCAGTTGCCCTGTGTAGGTCACACTTCCGAAAAGAATAAGTTATATAATGGACAACTTAAACTGAAAGCCATGTGTGAGTCACAACAATGACATTAAAGATTAGCTGCACTCTAGTTGTGCAAAATGACTTAGATAGCTAACAATTGTAACGTAAAAGGATAATTCCTGAGGTATCTGAATGGGAGACAAGGTAGAAAGCCAAGCAAAATATGGCAAAAGACCTTTGGCAAAATATTTTTTACATACTGCTTCAGACAGTAGGAGGTATATTGAAAGAATATTAAAAGGTTTTCTTGCTTAGTCCCTCATATTCAAATGAATGTTATCATCATTTTAACATGTAAGAAAAATGTCACTAGAGAGAACTGTACTGTCACAATTGAGACAACAATTGAGAACACTGCAAGGATAAAAACCTAATATGTGAGAACGAAACTGTAACTAGTTAGAAAATTAATGGGGCATGTTAAGAAAAACACCTTAGCATGTCCCATTAAGAACTGCCGCTAGCAAGTAAATTAGCATTACTAGCAAGAACTTTAATGCAACTAGAAAGACAATTAACATCACTAGTAAGGTAAAAATTGTAACCAGTAAGAAAAAGAAATGTCTCAAGTAAGATGCTTGCTAATAGAGACATTATTGTCACTGGTAAGGACAAAATTGTCACTAGACTTACATTTAACTTGTCATCTATTTTCTCACTAGTTACAATTTTTACCCTACTAGTGATGTTAATTGTCTTTATAACAGATGTCTAATAGATGTGCAATAGATGTCAGGAGAATTTTGAGGTTTCTTATGAGAAGATCTTAGTCAAGGGAGCTATCAGTAGTTTGGCAGTAACCGAAACAACAGGGAAAAAACAGTTCCAGGAGGCACAAACAGAATGATGCAGAGTGGCATGGGACAGACATATGCTTGAGGGTATATAACTCTCTGCCTCCAATGCTGCTGGCAATTCACACAAGACATCTGACTGAGCTACTATTGAGAAATACTTGATAGCTTTCAGAATATTATCAGTTACATTGATTCTCATCTACATACAGCTGAAAGTAATTTCATTAAAATTTAGAAAAAAAATAGAACTATCAAGTTCGAACAAAGACATTGTTTTTTTGAAACAATAATGCTGAGAGGTGAGCCAAAGAGCATTCACAGTAAGTGATAATTTCAATCCGATTCTGATCACGTATTGTGCTAATATACGCAACAATGTTATTTCAAACTGTACTGCAAAAACATGTACAGTGCACTCTGTTCATAAGAATTAACTGCATAAACACTGAGACAGAATCATGCCTATAATAATGCTGTTTAAATATTCCGCTTCAAAGAATTGCTTTTGGTTAGTCTACAAATTACAATATCAACTTGAATTTGAATGCAATGAATCTCATCTTTGATTGATTGCCAAAGCAATTAACTTTACATTAGTCCAAATAAATGAATTTTGTAAATTTTACACTTCTTACTGCTGGTTGAAGTCTGAGGAAAATTGAAACCCATGTTTGCTTTTTCTTTCGTCTCCCACTCTTTCTTATGGTTATTTGAACTCACGTGATTTATAAAAATGGTTCAATACCGTTGAGACGAGAATAGCTAAGCTAAGAAACTTTAGAATGAAGTGACTTGAGTGTAATTAAAGTTTTCTTTATTTTATGAAGGTCCAATGACCAGTCCTTGGCTTTGCTGACCAATAGGAAATGTTTTTGCTCCAAATATTCCAGACGGAATGGCTTAGAGTATGCTGTGGCTAACTGGAATCAAGACTTTGTTTTCTTAGACCATGAGCACATATCAGAGCCAACTACAATCCTGCTGGACATTAACAACAGACATCTGACTGGGGTAAGTTTTGGGGGGGGAATTGTTCTTCTGGGAACCAGTTCAGGGGATCATAATTATCATTTGTGTATATCAAATATTGAGAGCTGACCTGGGAGCAAATTAATTTAACAAAATCTTTCCCAGACATTAGGTATTCAATACAAATAATGCATGGAGCATTTTAATTTCTATCCAGTATATTAGTGTTTTAGTTATATATGTCCATAAGAGTATTTTTAAATATTTTTCATGTATGGAATATATAGCATTGTTGTGTATTATAAAATAACTTAAGGAAGCAAGACACACAGCCTTTGCAATGACAGAGGTTATACTGTGTGGACTACAAATACTGGATAAACCTTATACTATAAAAACATACTTTCCTTGTTTCTTTGATTGAGGTAGTAATGTGTCCTTTACTAAGGCTGCATATACAATATGTCATGTCATATTATGCTAGAATAACATACTTTCCTTCTCTCTATGCTAGGTTAAACAAACTTGCCTGATTTGACCAAATGGAATCAATCATGAACCTCAGTCAAACTGGGAAAGCTGAACACTTCTGTTATGAGTCTGAGAATACATCTTGCCCAAGGTTCATCTATCCAACAGCTATGCGGGCACCACTGTATGCTTTCTTTGGGTTTGCCATCGTTTTTACTATATGTGGAAACCTACTTGTTATCATCGCCATCGCTCACTTCAAACAGCTTCACACGCCAACCAACTACCTCATCCTCTCCCTGGCCGTGGCTGACCTCCTCCTGGGAGCGATCATTATGCCCCCCAGCATGGTGCGCATACTTGAGACCTGCTGGTATTTTGGAGACTTGTTCTGTAAAATCCACAGCAGTGCAGGTGTAATGCTTTGCACTGTATCCATTTTAAATCTGTCTTTCATCTCAATTGATCGATATTATGCTGTTTGCCAACCCCTCCATTACCACATCAAGATCACCACTGGTGTGGCAGTGATCATGGTCCTGGTCAGTTGGATTGTATCTGCCTTTGTTGGTTTTGCCATGATATTTCTGAAGTTGAACATTTTGGGCATTGAAGAGTTTTATTATAAAAATATTGCTTGTGTGGGAGGCTGTATTTTTTTTCAGTCTGCGGCTTCAAGTTCAATATCTTCAGTTCTCTCCTTCTACATTCCAGGGTTCATTATGATTGGAATCTATCAGAAAATCTTTCGTGTTGCACAGAAGCAAGCCCGTTCCATTAACAGCATTGCCTGTCAGAATGTGCAATTTGAAAACAACAAAAAAACTTTAAGCAACTTGGAGCGAAAGGCCACAAAGACTCTTGCAGTTGTTATGGGAGTATTCCTGTCATGTTGGACCCCATTTTTTTCATGCAATATCATTGATCCATTTCTCAATTATACCATTCCACCTGTTTGGTTTGATACACTTGCATGGATTGGCTTCTTAAATTCAGCATTTAATCCTGTTGTTTATGCTTTCTTTTACAGCTGGTATAGGAAAGCGTTTAGAATGATCATATTTGGGAAGATATTTCACACCGACTCCTCAAGATCAAAATTGTGTACTGACTGATATATTTTTGGCTTATATGCTGAAACTTTAAACATGCAAAGTAAAAAACATGTAAAAACATGCAAAATATGTTACTGGTATATTTGGATATACTGCAATATCCAAAAATGGGAATAATGAACAAATTTTCAATATACTGATTGTGCTAAAAAATCTCTAAAATATTCTCAATATATGATATTTTTGTATGGGGAAAAATGTAGGAGTGAATAAGTTGAACATGACACTAAAGCTTATGGAAACAGATCATGTTTTACTTGTGCAGAGAAATACTAGATTTCCAGGGCCAACGCAATGGGGGTGCACCCCCAGTTGTCTCCTTATATCCTATTGTCTACATAGTATGTATTACGCTTTTTTTTAAGACATGATGTTTTGTGCCGCCTCTGTACAACCCTCTTTACTTGGCAAGTCGACAGCATCGCCAGTTTCGTTTCCACACAACTCATACGCTCAACTGTCATATACATTCAATATATTTGTTACATTTTTATTTGAATAGTATTGGACAGTGCAAAGTTACATTGTTCACAAATTGTATTCCAGAAAATACAGGAGTCACATTCATTAACACTGCTGTGGTTAGTATTCTGTTAACCCTCTGTCAGGTAGAGTCTCCAAACAGATAGCACAAACACAATAGCACGCAAATGCAATGGCGGTTTATTTTACTGCTCCCCAGACTAAATGCACATGACATTTGCAGCCTTGAAATGTCATGAAAAAAAAAATTCATAAAGTTACATAAATCTACTGGGCTTTTTTCCTGCCTCACTGTGCCACTACACTCTCTCCCCTACTGCTTTTGGGGCCCCTTTTGCCTAAGCCCTACCCAGTGGCATAAACCATAAAGCATGTACATGTCCTTACATCATGGATGAAGTACACATAAAATGCAGATGTTTTACCGGTGCAAAGAAGTGACTATTTCCCAAGCTGTGTAGCATATTCAACAATGCAATGTATGCTTAATAGGCATTTCTCAGATACAAAATCGATTTGAATCTGTGTAATTTTTTTCCGACCAAGTACGCATTTGTGTTACTCAAGACAGGCCTGCCCAAGTTACCCTGTCCGAGTTTGGGTCCTCTGCTGTTGAACCAGGAAGCTGGAGAGAGCTACACCAAACTTTTCCAAGACAGATAAGCAAAATAAAAGGTGTTCAAAGAATCTGTCTATTGTTGCATTTCTGCCACTTGTGCTTTGGCTTTCACCTGGCATCCACAAGTTCTTACAGATGATCCATGATAATCTGCAGAGAGAGTAAACCACTTGCACAGGTTCATTATACTTGCAGACAATCTTCCCTGCTGAGACAGGCCCACTCCAACCACACCATGGCTATCACTGTACACCCTCTGAAAATGAGAGAACATCTTCCAGCAACAGGAAGAGAAAGGTATATAAGAGAATTGCTGGCCTTGTAGCCTCCTTCCTATACATACATTTAAGCAGGGTTTATGTGTGCATATCCAAAGTTTGAATCAACCTCCTAGCAAGCAATGACATGTGTTTCGGAGCTGATGTTGTTGCTAACTGATATATGACTTGATGTGCTCATCATCCTTTTACCTGAAGGTTTCAATCACAATCACATAAGTCCGTCTGTCAAATCAATAATTCAATGGCCAATTCACATTGGATATTAATAATCACACAAATATATGCACAAACAACCACAATCAAATACACAATGCATGAATGTCAGAAAGCAGTCAGAAGGAATGAATTCTTCAAATCCAGTGTAAATTTTGTGTTATCACTGTGTGTAGTGCTATTCAAAGGGAAATTGTTCATTATGCCGACTTGCAATAATAAATTGAGTAGATATAGGCCTACATGCCATGTCTTCAGTCCTTATAAAGATTTTTTTCATATTGGGTGGAACACAGTTGGCAACTCAACTCAATGAGCAAGTCTGGAAAACAATTAAATACTTTCATTGTTTATTTTTTTGTTGTTTATACTGTACTTCTCTATTGATTTTTCATCTTTGTAACAGAAGGAAATCAGAAGTGTTTTGAAAGCATTGACTGTTCCTTTGTCAGGAAAGAGACCCATCATAGCATTTGTTTTCTAATGTTTTTTTTTTTTTTACTTTCATCTGATGTCAAGAGAATTTTGGAAGTTTCTAATGAGGAGACATTAGTCAAGGGAGCTATCAGTGGTTTGAAAGTAAGCGAAACAACAGGGAAAAACAAAAGTTTCAGGAGACACAGAGAGAGTGACGCATAGTGGCAAGGGATAGACATAGGCTTAATTTGTTGGAAAGTGAGGGTATATAACAGTCTACCTCCAATGCTGGTGGCAATTGCCAGGATACATCTGACTGAGGTTCTGTTGAAAAATACCTGACAGCTTCCTGACTATTATCAGTTATATTAATTCTCATTACACCAAAATACAGAAAAAATCAAGTTCAAAGGCATCGATTTTTGAAGCAATTTATGCTGAGAGGTGAACCAAAGAGCATTGACAGTAAGTGATAAATTCAATTTGGTCAGTCTCTCTCTCTCTCTCTCTCTCTCTCTCTCTCTCTCTCTCTCTCTCTCTTTGCTGACCAATGGAAAATCCAGGACCCAAAATTCTGAAGGGGAAGGCTTAGAGTATGCTGTGACTAACTGAAATCAAGACTTTATTTTCTTAGACCATGACTACATATCTGAGTGTCCTACAATCCTGCTGGATATTAACAAAAGACATCTAACTGAGGTAAGGCTGATTGGGAAAAAAATGTTGTTTGGGGACCAGTTTAAGACATCATAACTGTCATTTGTGTATGTTAAATATTATGAAATGACCTAGAAGAGGATTTGTTTAACAAATCTTCCAGAGACATTGGGTTTTCATTACAACTAATAGACAGAGCAGTTTTAATTTCTATCCAGTATGTTAGTGTTTGATTTATATGTAGACACATAGCTTTGCAATGAACGAGGTTGTACCATGCAGGCTACAAATACTGTATAAACCATATGTCACCTTATACTCCAACAACATACTTTCCTGACTTTTCTTCAAGGTTGAGCAGACTTGTCTGATTGGACAAAAAGGAATCAATCATGAACTTCAGTCAAACTGGGAAAACTGAACACTTCTGTTATGAGTCTGACAATAGATCTTGTCCAAGGTTCATCATTCCAACAGCAATACGGGCTCCACTGTATGCTTTCTTTGGGGTTGCCATTGTTTTTACTATATGTGGGAATCTACTTGTTATCATCGCCATCGCTCACTTCAAACAGCTTCACACGCCGACCAACTACCTCGTCCTCTCGCTGGCCATGGCTGACCTTCTCTTGGGGGCAGTCTTCATGCCGCCCAGCATGGTGCGCTCACTGGAATCCTGCTGGTATTTTGGAGACTTGTTCTGTAAAATCCACACTAGTGCAGGTATCATGCTTTGCACTGTATCCATTTTAAATCTCTGTTTCATCTCAATTGATCGATATTATGCTGTTTGCAAACCCCTCCATTACCACAGCAAGATCACCAATGGGGTTGCAGTGATCATGGTCCTGGTTAGTTGGATCGTATCTGCCTTTGTTGGTTTTCCCATGATATTTCTGAAGTGGAACATTTTGGGCGTTGAAGATTTTTATTATAAACATGTTGCTTGTGTGGGAGGCTGTTTTTTTTTTCAGACTGTAGCATCAAGTTTAATATGTTCAGTTCTCTCCTTCTACATCCCAGGGTTCATTATGATTGGAATCTATCAGAAAATCTTTCGTGTTGCACAGAAGCAAGCCCGTTCCATTAACAGCATTGCCTGTCAGAATGTGCAATTTGAAAACAACAAAAAAACTTTAAGCAACCTGGAGCGAAAGGCCACAAAGACTCTTGCAGTTGTTATGGGGGTATTTCTGTCATGTTGGACTCCGTTTTTTTTCATGCAATGTTATTCATCCAATAGTCAATTATTCCATTCCACCTGTTTTATTTGATACACTTGCATGGATTGGCCTTTTAAATTCAACATTTAATCCTATTGTTTATGCTTTCTTTTACAGCTGGTATAGGAAAGCATTTAGAATGATTATTTATGGAAAGATATTTCACACTGACTCCTCAAGATCAAAATTGTGTACTGACTAATATACAGTATATGTTTGCCTCATAGTAAAAATACATGTAAAGTATGTTACTGGAACACTTGGATATATACCTGATAAAATTTTGATTCAAATGTAACATGAACATGAATTTTCAGTTACCCCTGAAAGTAATGATATTGCCACCCCTGAGTACATCAGTTATGTTTTTAATCATACTAGTTGTATATCATGATATCATGTAATGTGGTTACCTTCATGAAAATGAAATGTATTGAGAAATATTGAAGCTTGGTCACACATCACTTCTAATATTGTGACTCCTTGTATGACTTTTGCTTGTGTTGTTCTCTGCCTCACTTATAAGACGCTTTGGATAAAAGCATCTGGCAAATGAATAAATGTAAATGTAGAAATATGCTGTTCAGCCCAAGTATACATTCCAAGTAAAAATATACTGAAAATATAGGGGTGTAGAAGTTTTGATAACAGATAAAAATGGCCATAGGCTGATGCTTATTTTGTGTCCACTTACATCTTCTACATAGAACAAGTAGCCTGTTATACACTTGTATTGTCGTAAATCATTTTATTCCTTCATATTATCTGAGCAATATACATACCTGTGTTCTTTATTATTAGTTGTGGTTGGGTTATCTCATTTTAAGTGCTAAATGTAATTCAGTGTAAATGCACCAAGATGCCCAAGACTCAAAACTACCAGCACAAAAATTTGATAAGAACACTCACAGTTCACTCACTGTCCCTTTAACGGTTTAAACAAATTTTCTTTAGCTCTGCGTGAGATGTTTTCTTGCTCCAGACTCTATCACTCCAACCCACGACATTTGCAGCCTTGAAATGTCATGAAAAAAAAATAAAATGCATAAAGATACATAAATCTACTGGGCTTTTTTCCTGCCTCTCTGCACCAGTGCACTCTGTCCCCTACTGCTTTTGGGGCCCCCTTTGCCTAAGCCCTACCCAGTGGCATAAAACCATAAAGCATGTACATGTCCTTACATCATTGATGAAGTACACATAAAATGCAGATGTTTTACTGGTGCAAAGAATTGACTATTCCCTAAGCTGTGTAGCATATTCAACAATGCAATGTATGCTTAATAGGCATTTCTCAGATACAAAATCGATTTGAATCTGTGTAATTTTTTTCCGACCAAGTACGCATTTGTGTTACTCAAGACAGGCCTGCCCAAGTTACCCTGTCCGAGTTTGGGTCCTCTGCTGTTGAACCAGGAAGCTGGAGAGAGCTACACCAAACTTTTCCAAGACAGATACGCAAAATAAAAGGTGTTCAAAGAATCTGTCAATTGTTGCATTTCTGCCACTTGTGCTTTGGCTTTCACCTGGCATCCACAAGTTCTTACAGATGATCCATGATAATCTGCAGAGAGAGTAAACCACTTGCACAGGTTCATTATACTTGCAGACAATCTTCCCTGCTGAGACAGGCCCACTCCAACCACACCATGGCTATCACTGTACACCCTCTGAAAATGAGAGAACATCTTCAAGCAACAGGAAGAGAAAGGTATATAAGAGAATTGCTGGCCTTGTAGCCTCCTTCCTATACATACATTTAAGCAGGGTTTATGTGTGCATATCCAAAGTTTGAATCAACCTCCTAGCAAGCAATGACATGTGTTTCGGAGCTGATGTTGTTGCTAACTGGTATATGACTTGATGTGCTCATCATCCTTTTACCTGAAGGTTTCAATCACAATCACATAAGTCCGTCTGTCAAATCAATAATTCAATGGCCAATTCACATTGGATATTAATAATCACACAAATATATGCACAAACAACCACAATCAAATACACAATGCATGAATGTCAGAAAGCAGTCAGAAGGAATGAATTCTTCAAATCCAGTGTAAGTTTTGTGTTATCACTGTGTGTAGTGCTATTCAAAGGGAAATTGTTCATTATGCCGACTTGCAATAATAAATTGAGTAGATATAGGCCTACATGCCATGTCTTCAGTCCTTATAAAGATTTTTTTCATATTGGGTGGAACACAGTTGGCAACTCAACTCAATGAGCAAGTCTGGAAAACAATTAAATGCTTTCATTGTTTATTTTTTGTTGTTTATACTGTACTTCTCTATTGATTTTTCGTCTTTGTAACAGAAGGAAATCAGAAGTGTTTTGAAAGCATTGACTGTTCCTTTGTCAGGAAAGAGACCCATCATAGCATTTGTTTTCTAATGTTTTTTTTTTTACTTTCATCTGATGTCAAGAGAATTTTGGAAGTTTCTAATGAGGAGACATTAGTCAAGGGAGCTATCAGTGGTTTGAAAGTAAGCAAAACAACAGGGAAAAACAAAAGTTTCAGGAGACACAGAGAGAGTGACGCATAGTGGCAAGGGATAGACATAGGCTTAATTTGTTTGGAAGTGAGGGTATATAAACAGTCTACCTCCAATGCTGGTGGCAATTGCCAGGTTACATCTGACTGAGGTTCTGTTGAAAAATACCTGACAGCTTCCTGACTATTATCAGTTATATTGATTGTCATTACACCAAAATACAGAAAAAATCAAGTTCAAAGGCATCGATTTTTGAAGCAATTTATGCTGAGAGGTGAACCAAAGAGCATTGACAGTAAGTGATAAATTCAATTTGGTCAGTCTCTCTCTCTCTCTCTCTCTCTGTCTATACATATATATATATATATATATATATAAAACAATATTGATGTGGGTACAATGGTACAAAACAGTGAATCTCATCTTGGATTAATTGCCATAGTAATAAACCTAGCCACTGCTGTATGGTAGTATACTTGACTTCCCTAGTCTAGTCAGGTTGCGTAAGTTAACTTGTGGTGACCCATGTTTGCCTTTTGTCTTTCACTCTTTCTTATGATTGTTTGAACTCACCTGAAAAGGGTTCAATAGTCTTGAGATGACAATATCTAACCTGTGGAGCTTTCAAAGAAGATGCAAAGCCAGAGGGCTTGAGTGTAATTAAAGCTTTTTTTTTGTCCAATGACCACTTCTGGGCTTTGCTGACCAATGGAAAATCCAGGACCCAAAATTCTGAAGGGGAAGAGTATGCTGTGACTAACTGAAATCAAGACTTTATCTTCTTAGACCATGACCACATATCTGAGTGTCCTACAATCCTGCTGGATATTAACAAAAGACATCTAACTGAGGTTAGGCTGATTGGGAAAAAAATGTTGTTTTGGGGACCAGTTTAAGACATCATAACTGTCATTTGTGTATGTTAAATAGAAGAGGATTTGTTTAACAAATCTTCCAGAGACATTGGGTTTTCATTACAACTAATGCACAGAGAATTTTAATTTCTATCCAGTATATTAGTGTTTGATTTATATGTAGACACATAGCTTTGCAATGAACGAGGTTGTACCATGCAGGCTACAAATACTGTATAAACCATATGTCACCTTATACTCCAACAACATACTTTCCTGACTTTTCTTCAAGGTTGAGCAGACTTGTCTGATTGGACAAAAAGGAATCAATCATGAACTTCAGTCAAACTGGGAAAACTGAACACTTCTGTTATGAGTCTGACAATAGATCTTGTCCAAGGTTCATCATTCCAACAGCAATACGGGCTCCACTGTATGCTTTCTTTGGGGTTGCCATTGTTTTTACTATATGTGGGAATCTACTTGTTATCATCGCCATCGCTCACTTCAAACAGCTTCACACGCCAACCAACTACCTCGTCCTCTCGCTGGCCATGGCTGACCTTCTCTTGGGGGCAGTCTTCATGCCGCCCAGCATGGTGCGCTCACTGGAATCCTGCTGGTATTTTGGAGACTTGTTCTGTAAAATCCACACTAGTGCAGGTATCATGCTTTGCACTGTATCCATTTTAAATCTGTCTTTCATCTCAATTGACCGATATTATGCTGTTTGCAAACCCCTCCATTACCACACCAAGATCACCACCGGTGTGGCAATGATCATGGTCCTGGTCAGTTGGATCGTATCTGCCTTTGTTGGTTTTCCCATGATATTTCTGAAGTTGAACATTTTGGGCATTGAAGAGTTTTATTATAAAAATGTTGCTTGTGTGGGAGGCTGTATTTTTTTTCAGTCTGCGGCTTCAAGTTCAATATCTTCAGTTCTCTCCTTCTACATTCCAGGGTTCATTATGATTGGAATCTATCAGAGAATCTTTCGCGTTGCCCAGGAGCAAGCCCGTTCCATTAACAGCATTGCCTGTCAGAATGCAAACTCTGACAAAAACAAAAAATCTTTAAGCAACTTGGAGCGAAAGGCCACAAAGACTCTTGCAGTTGTTATGGGGGTATTCCTGTCATGTTGGACCCCGTTTTTTTCATGCTATGTCATTCATCCAATAGTCAATTATTCCATTCCACCTGTTTTATTTGATACACTTGCATGGATTGGCCTTTTAAATTCAACATTTAATCCTATTGTTTATGCTTTCTTTTACAGCTGGTATAGGAAAGCATTTAGAATGATTATTTATGGAAAGATATTTCACACTGACTCCTCAAGATCAAAATTGTGTACTGACTAATATACAGTATATGTTTGCCTTATAGTAAAAATACATGTAAAGTATGTTACTGGAACACTTGGATAAAATAAAATTTTGATTCAAATGTAACATGAACATGAATTTTCAGTTACCCCTGAAAGTAATGATATTGCCACCCCTGAGTACATCAGTTATGTTTTTAATCATACTAGTTGTATATCATGATATCATGTAATGTGGTTACCTTCATGAAAATGAAATGTATTGAGAAATATTGAAGCTTGGTCACACATCACTTCTAATATTGTGACTCCTTGTATGACTTTTGCTTGTGTTGTACTCTGCCTCACTTATAAGACGCTTTGGATAAAAGCATCTGGCAAATGAATAAATGTAAATGTAGAAATATGCTGTTCAGCCCAAGTATACATTCCAAGTAAAAATATACTGAAAATATAGGGGTGTAGAAGTTTTGATAACAGATAAAAATGGTCATAGGCTGATGCTTATTTTGTGTCCACTTACATCTTCTACAAAGAACAAGTAGCCTGTTATACACTTGTATTGTCGTAAATCATTTTATTCCTTCATATTATCTGAGCAATATACATACCTGTGTTCTTTATTATTAGTTGTGGTTGGGTTATCTCATTTTAAGTGCTAAATGTAATTCAGTGTAACTGCCCCAAGATGCCCAAGACTCAAAACTACCAGCACAAAAATTTGATAAGAACACTCACAGTTCACTCACTGTCCCTTTAACGGTTTAAACAAATTTTCTTTAGCTCTGGGTGAGATGTTTTCTTGCTCCAGACTCTATCACTCCAACCCACGACATTTGCAGCCTTGAAATGTCATGAAAAAAAATAAAATGCATAAAGATACATAAATCTACTGGGCTTTTTTCCTGCCTCTCTGCACCAGTGCACTCTGTCCCCTACTGCTTTTGGGGCCCCCTTTGCCTAAGCCCTACCCAGTGGCATAAAACCATAAAGCATGTACATGTCCTTACATCATGGATGAAATACACATAAAATGCAGATGTTTTACCGGTGCAAAGAATTGACTATTCCCTAAGCTGTGTAGCATATTCAACAATACAATGTATGCTTAATAGGCATTTCTCAGATACAAAATCGATTTGAATCTGTGTAATTTTTTTCCAACCAAGTACGCATGTGTTACTCAAGACAAGCCTGCCCAAGTTACCCTGTCCGAGTTTGGGTCCTCTGCTGTTGAACCAGGAAGCTGGAGAGAGCTACACCAAACTTTTCCAAGACAGATAAGCAAAATAAAAGGTTGGCTATCACTGCACACCCTCTGAAAATGAGAGAACATCTTCAAGCAACAGGAAGAGAAAGGTATATAAGAGAGTTGCTGGCCTTGTAGCCTCCTTCCTATACATACATTTAAGCAGGGTTTATGTGTGCATATCCGAAGTTTGAATCAACCTCCTAGCAAGCAATGACATGTGTTTTGGAGCTGATGTTGTTGCTAACTGGTATATGACTTGATGTGCTCATCATCCTTTTACCTGAAGGTTTTAACCTGTAAAAATTAAAAATATATATCAGTAAATGTTGTTGAATACATGCACAGAAAAATAATCATTAATAATGATTAATTCGCAGAAAAAACATGAACACTATATAAATAAACATAAATATTCCTTGTTCAGTATTTTACATTTATCTACATTCATTTTTGATCTTTTGTAATTTTTGTTCCACACCTTTGGTGCGATGAATTACCAACAGGAAACACTGTTTGTGCATGTGAAATGCCAAAAATAACAGAAAGAGACATGTTCGTTGTCAGTGTATTATTTACTTTCCTGCAACATGCAAAGTAATGTTTTGGTAGCGAGACATTGCCCAGGGTAATGTGAATAAAAACACACATGCTGTAAATATCTGACAGTCTCCACTACCACACCAAGATCACCACCAGTGTGGCAATGATCATGGTCCTGGTCAGTTGGATCGTATCTGCCTTTGTTGGTTTTCCCATGATATTTTTGAATTTGAACATTTTGGGCATTGAAGATTTTTATCATAAACATGTTGCTTGTGTGGGAGGCTGTTTTTTGTTTGAGTCTGTGGCTTCAAGTTTGATATCTTCAATTCTCTCCTTCTATATCCCAGGGTTCATTATGACTAGAATCTATCAGAAAATCTTTCGTGTTGCACAGAAGCAAGCCCGTTCCATTAACAGCATTGCCTGTCAGTATGTGCAATTTGAAAAAAACAAAAAATCTGTAAGCAATCTGGAGCGAAAGGCCACAAAGACCCTTGCAATTGTTATGGGGGTATTCCTGTCATGTTGGACCCCGTTTTTTTCATGCAATGTCATTCATCCAATAGTCAATTATTCCATTCCACCTGTTTTATTTGATACACTTGCATGGATTGGCCTTTTAAATTCAACATTTAATCCTATTGTTTATGCTTTCTTTTACAGCTGGTATAGGAAAGCATTTAGAATGATCATTATTGGAAAGATATTTCACACTGACTCTTCAAGCTCAAAATTGTGTACTGACTGATATATTTTTGGCTTATATGTTATATTCCACATTTAAGCTTTAAACATAGTAAAATAAACATGTGAATTGTGTTACTTGTACATTTGGATATACTGCAATATAACAAAATGGCAATAATTAACAAATGTTCAATATATTGATTGTGTTAAAAATCTCTAAAATATTCTCAATATATTATATTTTTGTATGGGGAAAAATGTAGAGGTGTAGAAGTTTAACATGACACTAAAGCTGATGGAGGCAGATCACGTTTTAGTCATGCATAGAAATGCACACTAGATTTCCACTTTCCCTTCAAAAATAGACAAAAATGGCCATAACCTGATGTTATTTTGTGCTCACTTACATCTTCTACAAAGAACATGTGGCCTGTTGTACACATGTATTATATTAAACAATCTGATTCCTTCATATCGGCTGAGCAATATACATTCTGTAGTTTGAATTGGGGTTGGGTTGTGTCATTTTAAGTGCTAAATGTCATTCAGTGTAACTGCCCCATGGTGTTTAAAAAACTTTGTTGAAAGTGTTGAAAAAGTATCAAAGAAAAACTCAAAACTACCAGCCCAAAAATTTGGAAAGAACACTGGAGGTTCACTCACTGCCCTTTTAATAGTTTAAACAAATCTTCAGCTCTTGGGGAGCTACTTTCTTGCTCCAGACTCTATCACTCAAACCCTCTTTACTTGGCTGGTTGACAGCTGGTTTCCACACAACTCATATGCTCAAGTGTAATAGATATTCAACATATTCTAATTTTTATGTTTTTATATTAATAGATTTAGATGGTGCAAAGTTACATTGTTCACAAATTTCATTCCAGAAAATACAGGAGTCACATTTATTAACACCTCTGTGGTTAGTATTCAATTAACCCTCCGTCAGGTAGAGTCTCCAAAAAGAACAAACACAATAGCACACAGGTGCTCACTGCTCCTAATTGTATTTTTTACTTTCCTTCATTTTAGAGTTAAAAGCCAGAGAACATGCAAAGTAACAATATTTTGATAGCAAGACATTCTCGAGGGTCATCCAAGTGGAAACACATATGTTGTAAACAGCTGACAGCTTTAGACAGAAATCACATTAGTTCAGTCTTACACAATTACATACAGTAAGTCAGGCTGTCAAATCAATAATTCAATGGCCAATTCACATTGAATATTAATAATCACACAAATATATGCACAGACAACCACAATCAAATACACAATGCATGAATGTCAGAAAGCAGTCAGCAGGAATAAATTCTTAAATTCCAGTGTAAATTTTGTGTTATCACTATGTGTAGTGCTATTCAAAGGGAAATTGTTCATTATGCCGACTTGCAATAATAAATTGAGTAGATATAGGCCTACATGCCATGTCTTCAGTCCTTATAAAGATTTTTTTCATATTGGGTGGAACACAGGTAGCAACTCAACTAAATGAGCAAGTCTGGAAAACAATTAAATGCTTTCATTGTTTAATCTTTTTGTTGTTTATACCGTACTTCTCTATTGATTTTTCGTCTTTGTAACAGAAGGAAATCAGAAGTGTTTTGAAAGCATTGACTGTTCCTTTGTCAGGAAAGAGACCCATCATAGCGTTTGTTTTCTAATGTTTTTTTTTACTTTCAGTTGATGTCAAGAGAATTTTGGAAGTTTCTAATGAGGAGACATTAGTAAAGGGAGCTATCAGTGGTTTGAGAGTAAGCAAAACGACAGGGAAAAACAATAGTTTCAGGAGACACAGAGAGAGTAACGCATAGTGGCAAGGGATAGACATAGGCTTAATTTGTTGGAAAGTGAGGGTATATAACAGTCTACCTCCAATGCTGGTGGCAATTGCCAGGATACATCTGACTGAGGTTCTGTTGAAAAATACCTGACAGCTTCCTGACTATTATCAGTTATATTAATTCTCATTACACCAAAATACAGAAAAAATCAAGTTCAAAGGCATCGATTTTTGAAGCAATTTATGCTGAGAGGTGAACCAAAGAGCATTGACAGTAAGTGATAAATTCAATCTGATTCTGATTCAATCAGTTATTGTGACAATTTACTTAATAATGTTATTTCAATCTGTACTTCAAAACATTGTAACAGCACACTCTCTTTAAAAGAATGACCTGCATAAAAAATAAATACACATTTATTAAACATAAATATTCCACTTCAAAGAATGGGTTAGTTTGGGTTAGTCCAATACCAATACCAATATTGATGTGGGTACAATGGTACAAAACAGTGAATCTCATCTTGGATTAATTGCCATAGCAATAAACCTAGCGACTGATGTATGGTAGTATACTTGACTTCCCTAGTCTAGTCAGGTTGCATAAGTTAAAGGTTGGGCTTGAATGGTGTTATGCTCACGCTCTCTGGTCTTGGGAGTGTTGTTAGCCTGGTCTGACAGTGTTGATCATTTATCTTAATGACACACTTATATTATATTGTGCTGGAAGTTTCTCTGGATAAGAACATCTGCTAAATGCATGTAATGTAATGCAATGTAACACAGGTCCAAATCAATCAATTTAGTAAACTTTGCACTTCTTACTGGTGGTTGAAGTCTGAGGTTAAACTGAAACCCATTTTTGCCTTTTGTCTTTCACTCTTTCTTATGATTGTTTGAACTCACCTGAAAAGGGTTCAATAGTCTTGAGATGACAATATCTAACCCAATGTTTCTCAACCCTACTCCTGGCGGCACCCTGTCCTGCATATCCTCTATCTATCCTTGCTCTACCTACCTGACTGAACTCATCAGCGGCACGTTTTATTAGCTGAGCACATCTGATTTAATCAAGCAGCAAGGATAGATAGAAGATATGCAGGACAGGGTGCCGCCAGGAGTAGGGTTGAGAAACACAGATCTAACCTGTGGAGCTTTCCAACAAGATGCAAAGCCAGAGGGCTTGAGTGTAGTTAAAGCCTGTCTTATGAAGGTCCAATGACCACTTCTGGGCTTTGCTGACCAATGGAAAATCCAGGACCCAAAATTCCGAAGGGGAAGAGTATGCTGTGACTAACTGAAATCAAGACTTTATTTTCTTAGACCATGACCACATATCTGAGTGTCCTACAATCCTGCTGGATATTAACAAAAGACATCTAACTGAGGTAAGGCTGATTGGGAAAAAAATGTTGTTTTGGGGACCAGTTTAAGACATCATAACTGTCATTTGTGTATGTTAAATAGAAGAGGATTTGTTTAACAAATCTTCCAGAGACATTGGGTTTTCATTACAACTAATAGACAGAGCAGTTTTAATTTCTATCCAGTATGTTAGTGTTTGATTTATATGTAGACACATAGCTTTGCAATGAACGAGGTTGTACCATGCAGGCTACAAATACTGTATAAACCATATGTCACCTTATACTCCAACAACATACTTTCCTGACTTTTTTTCAAGGTTGAGCAGACTTGTCTGATTGGACAAAAAGGAATCAATCATGAACTTCAGTCAAACTGGGAAAACTGAACACTTCTGTTATGAGTCTGACAATAGATCTTGTCCAAGGTTCATCATTCCAACAGCAATACGGGCTCCACTGTATGCTTTCTTTGGGGTTGCCATTGTTTTTACTATATGTGGGAATCTACTTGTTATCATCGCCATCGCTCACTTCAAACAGCTTCACACGCCGACCAACTACCTCGTCCTCTCGCTGGCCATGGCTGACCTTCTCTTGGGGGCAGTCTTCATGCCGCCCAGCATGGTGCGCTCACTGGAATCCTGCTGGTATTTTGGAGACTTGTTCTGTAAAATCCACACTAGTGCAGGTATCATGCTTTGCACTGTATCCATTTTAAATCTGTCTTTCATCTCAATTGACCGATATTATGCTGTTTGCAAACCCCTCCATTACCACACCAAGATCACCACCGGTGTGGCAATGATCATGGTCCTGGTCAGTTGGATCGTATCTGCCTTTGTTGGTTTTCCCATGATATTTCTGAAGTTGAACATTTTGGGCATTGAGGACTTTTATTATAAAAACGTAGCTTGTATAGGAAGGTGTCTTTTGTTTCAGTCTGTGGCTTCAAGTTCGATATCTTCAGTTCTCTCCTTCTACATCCCAGGGTTCATTATGGTTGGAATCTATCAGAAAATCTTTCGTGTTGCACAGGAGCAAGCCCGTTCCATTAACAGCATTGCCTGTCAGAATGCAAACTCTGACAAAAACAAAAAATCTTTAAGCAACTTGGAGCGAAAGGCCACAAAGACTCTTGCAGTTGTTATGGGGGTATTCCTGTCATGTTGGACCCGGTTTTTTTCATGCAATGTCATTGATCCAATGGTCAATTATTCCATTCCACCTGTTTTATTTGATACACTTGCATGGATTGGCCTTTTAAATTCAACATTTAATCCTATTGTTTATGCTTTCTTTTACAGCTGGTATAGGAAAGCGTTTAGAATGATCATATTTGGAAAGATATTTCACACTGACTCCTCAAGATCAAAATTGTGTACTGACTGATATATATGTTTGCCTGTTACTGGTACAGTTGGATATATCACTGATAAAAATTTGATTCAAATGTAACATGAACATGAATTTTCAGTTACCCCTGCAAGTAATGATATTGCCACCCCTGAGTACATCAGTTATGTTTTTAATCATACTAGTTGTATATCATGATATCATGTAACGTGGTTACCTTCATGAAAATGAAATGTATTGAGAAATATTGAAGCTTGGTCACACATCACTTCTAATATTGTGACTCCTTGTATGACTTTTGCTTGTGTTGTACTCTGCCTCACTTATAAAATGCTTTGGATAAAAGCATCTGGCAAATGAATAAATGTAAATGTAGAAATATGTTGTTCAGCCCAAGTATACATTCCAAGTACATATAAAATCTTAATGCAAAGCAGCGATATACTGCAACATCCTAAATTTTCAATATATTTATTGAGATAAAAAAATATAAAATATTCTCAACATGTTATATATTTTTATAGGAAAAATATAGGGGTGTAGAAGTTTTGATAAAAGATAAAAATGGCCATAGGTTGATGC